>JAPYZC010000541.1:0-36667 GCA_030522665.1 Ichneumoninae sp. A BG-2022a | reverse complement strand
TTGCAGCATTAATACGTCGCGATAAGGTGGCTCTCGAGAGGACAATCTCCCGAAGATAAGCCCGTTCGCGAAATAATTGCTCCCGGGGAATAAGGCCGATGCTGGACGTTTAAGAGAGCGTTAATGAACCTATTGACGAATTAGGATAAATCCTGAATGTAGGCTGAGCTGGGGTGCAACGCATTGTTGCAGCATTAATACGTCGCGATAAGGTGGCTCTCGAGAGGACAATCTCCCGAAGATAAGCCCGTTCGCGAAATAATTGCTCCCGGGGAATAAGGCCGAGGCTGGACGTGTAAGAGAGTGTTAATGAACCTATTGACGAATCAGGATAAATCTCGAATGTAGGCTGAGCTGGGGTGCACGGTATCGGCTTCCGGAATCTGTGGAGACTCGTACGATAGTTAGAGCCCGTTACGTCCTCGGGAGTGTTTACTGGTTGCACGTAACTGTAGTCGATGACTATGGGTGTGTGCAAGCCTTGGGTCGTTGGAAGGTGTAAAACAATATATAAACCCGTAAGAGGTGTTTCAAGTTGACGCGCGAGGGAGTGAGCGAAAGTCCCATGATGCGGTAACCCATATCTACCCCCTCGTGCTGGGCAACCCCCCAAATGAAGCTGAACGTTCGCTTTTACGGCCGCCAATAAAGTTTTAAGTGTTAGTAAAACGCGGGGGAGGGGGGC
The DNA here is from genome assembly GCA_030522665.1 of Ichneumoninae sp. A BG-2022a. NCBI lineage: Eukaryota > Metazoa > Arthropoda > Insecta > Hymenoptera > Ichneumonidae > Ichneumoninae sp. A BG-2022a. The sequence continues at coordinate 35,982 of JAPYZC010000541.1, read as the reverse complement.
AGACGGGGGGAGAAGGGAGCCAAGCCGGGAAGCGTGCGGGACAAGGTTGATGTGTCCGAGAGTGTGCCATCCGAGGGAACTGTACTGGGACGAAGACGAGTAGGTGGTAAGAAGTATAGGAAGACACGAGTTGAAACCGCAGCCGGAACCTCTGTGTGATCTTCCCGGTCATTCTTATGTGCTGGACACGTGCCGGCCGGATCGGCGATCAACGAAACCGCAGCTTTCGCTATCATCGGCTTCCCTTCACTTTTAGCCGGTGAATAGAGCGAAACAGCGAAGGAGAGACGGGCCGGGAGAGGCCATGAATCACGAGCGAAACTTTGGCGAGGCTCATACGTGCGGAATATATTATATCGGTGTCAAGGTCGCGCATGCCACAGCGTGTGCGACGAATGACCGCGATTGTAACCATAGACGTTGCGTAATGATGATCGTAAACGAGAGAACGGAGTGAGAGAGCACCGACTGGCGCGCTGTTTCTCCTCTCTCGCGGTTTCCATGAGGTCGGTTCGTGACTGCTGTGCTCGCGGTTGTACGGTATGTGTGATGTGATTTTACGTGTAGTTTCGCCGTGGGCGTGGTCGTGAGCTACGGGAAGACGGAGAAGTCGTTATCAAAAGTGGCGGGCCAAGTCCGGGAATGATCTGGCCAATGCGGGCGTATAAAAGTAATCTGAGAGGCTCCAGCGGGGGTTGAAAAATGATTTACGATCGAGTTAATGACCGTCCGACTATGATACGCTCGTCGTTTCATATTCCAACGTTGCTAATGCGAAATATAACAGCTCTTATCACATCGTCGTGCGGCTCATAAAGAAGCCTATTAATATTTGGTCCAGAATCATCCGACCGGGTTGATATCTTCAACGGACGACAGTGTGTCTCTCTGGCTGTGAATGAGGTGACGTTTCGCGGAGGGACGCGGGAGGAGCGGGGGGGCGACGCGTGCCTGTGTGTTATACCGATGTCGTTTTCAAAGACGCGTCACTCTCGCACGCGTCGGGTTCGCGGGAGGCCGCGACCTGCCCCAATCCGAGAACAGACGAGAGAACGCGCGTAAAGGCAAGGCAATATAAACGAACGTTTACAGGCTCGTTACATTTTTATGGGCTCAACAGCACTGCTACGCCACTACGCGCTCGCGCGCGCGCCGGCCATCAACGGAATGCCGTAAACCATCAACCCGGAGAGAAAGAGAGGGACCGAGAGACTCCTTTTGCCCTCGTGTGCAGGAAACGCCAGGAAGGCTGCAGCAACAGCCCCTCTTCTCGTCGCTACTTCTTTCCCCCCCATCGATGTCCTCATCCATTCCCGTTGGTCCTTGTCGTGTTCTAGAATAGCGGAGCGTCCACGTCACACCAGCCGTTCCTCTATCAGTCCGCGTGGCATTTACGCGCGACTTCCGGTCTGACGTCACGGAACGGTCCCGGTAGTAGTAGCTGCGGCGCTCTCTAGACCACCCCCGCTCCTCCAATGTTACGTCACTTTATTGGTTGTGATCATAAAAAATTTTACGCGAACCTCGACTGCGTGCCTGCTCGTTCGTAACGACCTTCAGCGGTGGCAGCGCGACGATGCGCTCGTTGCTCTAGTGCCTGTAGTGTTAGTGGCGGCGCGCCTCCTCGTTTCTCCCGCGAAACGACGTCTCGCCGGGCCGCCGTCCGAGATTTATTCTTGGCGCTTGCGTACACACGCTATATAAGCGATCTTTATCTCTCTCTCGCTCTCTCTCTTTCTCTTACCGCCGCTTTATAGACTCGTTTATTTATACACGGTCGCTAGCGTTTCGGGTCATAAACGGTGGCTGGGATGTGCCATTTCACCTGCGTTGCCAAGATTCATTGGGTCACCTATCTTTTATTATATATTTTTTTAATGGGGTTTTTTTTCACGCTACTGGGAGGGAATTTTATTGCACCGTCACGGGATGTTATTTTGGATGTTGATCGTTGCAGGTGTTGAAGTATTATACTTTCCGAATGAAACGTAAACGGTATAGCTTTCTCGTATGGGGAATCGCGCCAATGCAATTTTTACGTCGATAAGAGATACATTTATGTATAGGCCGATATATTTTTTTTTAGGTACATATTCGATACATTGTCCCATATTTTATGCAAGACATCGGAAAACATCAATGAAAACATTGTGAAAGAGGGTGGTCGCGACGATCCATATGGTAGAAAGATGGCCGTCGCTCCGCCCATGTGCCATTCATTTTCAAATATCGGCGCCATCTGGATGACACACCCACGCGGAGTCATTGGTCCGTTCGTCGGCCATCATTTGCCTCATTATGCAAGCCATGATGGCTTCCATGATGGCCGACTTGTATCCGACCAATCGCGACATAGCCGACGGCGGCCATGGCGAAATGGGACGGTCCTGCGCTCTGGCGGGAAAACGCTGTGTTCTCTTAGCCATCGGCTTCGCCGCCTGTCCGGAAGATGTCTCTGGCACTGAGAACCGGCGTCGAGGATACTCCTTCAAAAAAAAAAGAAAAATTCTGTCCCACCTCCTGCATTCGGCCGGGGATTATGCCGCTGGCGTAGACCTCGCGGATTTTTCTCACGATTCTATCATTATTCCGAGCGCGGCCGAACGTTTACCAAATGATTAGACCATAGAATACCAAATCGCAGCTACTCGAACATTGCATCGCGCGTGTAACTAGAATAATCGGTGGCAAAAAAACGTGATTCTCTCAGCATTAATCAACCCCGTCTGATGTGTCGAAGAGGTCATCACGATTGTACCTGGCACTTGTTCGAGCGGAGAGAGCCCAAAAAAGCTTTCCCACGCTTCTTGAATTTTTTAGATTCTCGGCAACATTGAATTCCCAAACTATCATTTCGAGTCGAACGAGTACCACGAGGAGCCTCCGTTCGCGAGTTTCGAATACTTTTGCCTCCTCCCTGTTTGTATTTTTACAACGTCCTGCAAAGTGCTGATCAGATATTCCAGAGTAAAGTACATACGAGAGAAAAAAAAAAAAGAATTAGTCGGTGTCGCAAGAAAAGTCGGCTGGAATCCATGATGGCCGTGCGGAGGACCCGTTTCTGGTCCGTTCCTGGAGTCGGAGTTGTATGTGCGAGTGGCTACATGCCTACAGGCACATATGTAATACCTCAGAGAGGTTTATATACGGTGGACGCAGCTGCAAACGTGGAAGGTGAAGGCGTGTAAGGTACCCGGCAACACGACTGCCCGTCCCCTAGGTATATACACATATACATGCCTCGGCAACGACCCGCTCATGTACGACTTATACATGTACGTCGTCCAGGACTCTCGTGAGCCCGAACTTGGCTCGCGAGATAACAGAGAAACGGGGCAGCAGCTTCCCGTGCCCACGCACGTTCTCCTATCGCACGGACACGCAGTCCCGGAGCCACGAGATTGGTAATTTGGAGAATACGTCCCCGGGAACGCTCGCGTTCAAAGGGGTCTCCCCTTGGCTGCCTTCCTAGCAGCGAGACTCAGTCGGGCTGTGCGCACCCTTTGGCCGCGAGCCCGCGGCACGCGATATAAACTTCCCGTTTCTTCTTGGCAGCGTTCTCAACGCTCGAATCTCTCCCTCGTTCCTTCGTCGTCGCGCCTTCCAACCCGCGGGATTTGCATCCCTTTATTTCCTCTTATTCTACCGGCCGCTTTTTCCTCGGCTCGCTCGTCACCGCCCCCCAGCTCGACGCAGACGGCTTCGTACCTGGGAGGGGGGGGAGGAATAAAGGGAATGAAAAATAAGGGGAGAAAGGATGAAATAAAAAGATACACGATAATAAAATCACAACTGATGAGCGACGCAGCAGCGAGACTGTAAGATTGTCATTTTATTCCGCTAATCAGATAACTGATTTTATGAAAGCAAGACTTGTAGAGAGATAAAACGCGTACCTGTTGCTCGGGGATTTTTTTTCGTAACTCGTTCACTGAATAGACACGTTTTCCTCCATCGGGCCAATTACTCGACTACGAAGAGGCGCGGGTAAAAATCAAAGATGTTACACGGATAGGGAAGTCTGATAACAGGAGAGTGATGGGTAAAAGTCGTTGGTTCGGATTTTATTTCAGGAAGAATGTACGAGAGAGTCGAAAGTACCGAATGTGGGAGGGGGGGGGGGGCGAAAGGGAGGGGCGTCAGTCGCTCGTACGATGGACGATTTGTCTCCTTCGCGTCGTGCGGCCCAGGCTGCGCGCACTCGTCAGCTTGACACGTAACTCGATACTGTACCCGCTCGTCTCGTTTACGAGGTCATAAAATTACGGAGTTGATGCTTTAAACTGGAATAAAACGATTGCGGCTAGAGTCGACGAGCCAGCCAGCCGAGCGAGCCAGGTCGTGCGTGCATCTCGCACTCGAAGTATAATATCCTATTTTGGCTTGATAGTCGCGAAGCGTCAGCCGCACAGAGTGGAGTTCCCTTCGCTCTCTGCCCGCGCTGCAGACAACTTGACAATTAGAGCATTTGGCGAGCTCGCGTCTCTTAAACACTCATTCTTATGCAGACTCGCGAAAAAATGAAGAAAAAATATTAGCGACAGCTGGCACTTGACCAATTTTCTTGGTTCGGAGAATAATGGAGGTCCGAAACTTTAGTGGCCACGTTTTACATAGACGATTATTAATGGGTGTGCAGATAATGGAAGTCTGTAGGAGAGATGGGAGAATGGACTATGATTGCAAATTTTTCACCGGACGTAAAAAGGAAAGTCCGATCTCAAGTGGACGACACGGGTCCGCTTTGCCCCGCTCTCCTCCGTTCGCAATTCGTTTTCCTGTTCGATGATATCCCAACGATCCTCGGTTTCGACGATAATTGCTGGAGAAACTACGGCGAGCCAAATTCGCGCAATTCAACGTGTCATTAAAATAATCGTCGTTGAAATAGCTGAAGAATTAACGGTAGCTGGAGAACTGTTTTCGCAATAAGCTTTCTCTTCATAGAACGTCCCGATGGCGGCTATACAAGAATTTTTTTTTCCGACGTCTCGTATGGCTCGGACAACGGTGGGTATAAAATACCTGAGTAAGGACCGACCCCTGGCCAGCCAATGCACCTGTTCTAGCAGACGAGAACAAAACTCAACCAGGATATTCAAAAACTGCTTCATCAACAATATATTGGCATAAAATTAACAATTATTCATCATAATTCACTCAAACGCCCATACCAGTCGAATCTCGGTAATAATTATTTCGTAGAAGTTAAGATGTTAACCATAATCGGCGGCAAATCAATTACAGTCACCCTCAATTATCAGTCGTCGTGCCGGTAAGAAAACACCGTTGATTTTTTTTTTTTTTTTTTCATTCTTGAAATGGCGAACAAGTATGGTAATTACATTTATCGGGGTTACGGCGAGTAAAAAATGAGCGCGAGAATCGATTTATCACCGATTCCCATTGCTATCGTCTTATCTCGATAATTTTTTTTTAAATGTTGTATTTCGCAACTTTGCCGCTTGGCGGTATCTGATTTTTTTTTTTTTTTTTTGAGATTCTATGCAAATAAGTTTTACGTCAAGAGAACCTATGCAATGATCCTCCATCGCGTATCCGACTGTGGTCGATACATTGTAGAGGATTATCGTGTGAATAAGAAACCCAAAAAACGTTCCTGTTTCGCCGTATTCGCGGGAACTGCGCATATAACGAGACGGACGAAAAAAGGCGATCGAGAGCTCGCATCAGCATCGGAGGGGAAGTTGATTCGCGCGCATCCCATGTGATATTCGCGAATTCTCGACTCGCTCCGAGATAAGACCGAAGGAAGTTTCTTTTTGATGGTCGTTTATAAACCGGCTGATTCGCCATTTCGGTCTTAGAATATTACGGCGGGTCCTCGAATCGACTCGAGAACTAAGTGGGAGGCGCGCGCGGATGCGGACGATTCGTAGTAGGCGACGCTGATTCCGCTGATTCCTCGCTTATTATTCCGCTGCTGGTATGCGCCTCCGCGATTGGATTAACCGGATTACGTGCGAAGAAGACTCCAGTGATTTTTTTTTTAAACGGGCCCAGCTCGGTCTCATCTTCCTCGTCTTTCTATTAATAGAAGTGGTTACGCACAGCGCTGTGGACACGCCATACGCTCGTTCACTCCGGATTCTCGCTTCGTTCACACCTCCACTTGAGAATCCTCCATCTCTGGAACATAAAATTGCGTCTTAACACAAGCTCCGTCTCGCCGTCTCAATTGTTTCACTCTTTAACAGCCAAGCGTCTCAAACGTTAAAAAATAATAATTTGTTTCAACTGACACTTTAACCCCTTGAAGCATGATGTATCGTAGCTGGTACGTTTCTTTGAATTCGGAAAAATGCGTTAATAACCAACTGATGTATCTGACTTCATACTTGTAAAAAAAAAATGTATGCTTCAAAGGGTTAAAACTAAAATTATTGAATTTTGGTGCGACAAACTTTTTCATAGGGTGTATTAATGTTCGTCATTAATTTCTAGAAATTTTGGATTTATTGTCAATACAAAATTAGCAAGTTTAAATAATTCCTGTGCCACAAAAAAAAAAAAAAATGCGTTCAATTCTACTTTAATTTCTTACAATTCCGTATGATATCGAAACAACAACGGCAAGACTCTTAACGTGACATGTTATCGTTTTAATTCCGTACGGTATTGGAGAAATTGAAAGTACAATTGAAACAACAATTTTTGTCTTTGGCAGCCCGCAAGCAAATTTTACTTGAGTCATTGATATTTATTTTCAGTGTACACGATAGAGTAACGTGAAGTTTGAAATGTACTCAAAGGCGCCACTCCATCGTTGCAAAATCGCGAGCAGCATTCTATTAATATATACATACCGATGGGAGTGCGCTTGACTGCCGTGTATTATATTATGCCACGTCTAGGGTCCATCTGTAACATAAAACGACATCTCTGAAACGTCCGAAGCACGTCTTGTACACGGTGTACAAGATGGACCGTACGTTGAGTCCACCTAGCACCAATTACCGTAACTCGGAGTCTAATTCACGCGAAGTACAACAGCGCGATCGTGCAAGCGGCTTGCTTCTTATTTGAGAAAATATTTACTGGCCGAAATTGCGGCAACCCATGCGCCGAGCTCCGTTCTCTATTTTCACTGCATGCCAACGACGGAAAATGGTAACTTCTCAGAACCGGCCAAACTTCATCGGGCTGCACGGCGAGGATATATTAATGCTTCGTTCATAGACGATTTTCGTTGGACGTAATTGCGTGCTTCTCTAGGGCTGACGAGCCCGCCAGCTTGCTCCAGAATATCACGAGGAGAGCCACGGAACGTCTGCGAAGGAAAACTCACTCGACGGAGACCAATAAGCATAAGCGGGACGGCCACAGGGCTTTCCGCGAGATTCATTGCGAGCAATTTCGTGTCGTCTCGACCGTGTGTAGGCTGCGTTCCTTTATCGTGGACTCGAACAGCTCTACGAGCCTGGAGTTCCGTACCGAGGAAATATCTTTCTCCCGACGTGTCTATGCACACAGCAAAACATAATTTCGTAAAATCTGAATACGAAGTTTCGTAAAAACAATGTTGTTAAACAAGTAACAAACTCGTTTGTTCAGGTTTCAATATACAAACCTGTCCGTTTACTTCCCGTGTCATTAACAATTTTATTTTGTAGGTTTGTTTGTAAATCTAGAGTCGGATGGGTGCGATCGAAAAATGAATGAATAAAAAATTCTGGACGTTTTTGGACAATAAGTTGTTGTCAAAAGTACAAAGTTTTTTAACTGTCTACCTAAGCGAAAACAACCACGCGTCTATTCTTCTTATATCTTCCCAATGCTAGTATGAGTACTTGGTTCATTCCTTCACACCCAGGAAAATAATTTATTTGACGGGCGCTCCGCAAATAAGTATTTATTTCGTTTAAATAAATATTGAATTAACTGAATGAAAATATTTATTTAAACCAAATAAATATTTATTTATGAATGGCCGTCAAATAAATTCTTTTTCTGGGTGCAGAGGGAGAAGGAGTCACAGAACCTATAGCTGAAAAAAACACTGTGTCAATGATCTGCTGCACTTGAGTGCATTATTTACCTCGTTTATCCAGCCTCGCTGCTAAATTCCATTCGTCCCGCCAATTTCAACGAAACAAAACGATCAACGTCGATCATCATCGATTTAATTGACTAACGCGAATACAAATTTATCTCGGCACCATTTATTACAGGCTGCGTTCACACCCCGTGAGGATAGCATCTCGTGCGCGAGTCGTCGAACGAAGCAGTGAATTATCAGACTGCAGACTCGGCCGTATCGTCGGAAGATTCGACCGCGTGCAGACATTGCCCTCCGCCAACACATGCCGATACACAGACGCGCGTGTGTATATATACTGGCATGCATGGCTATAATAATCTATAGCGCAGAGTACTCGAGTACATCGTGAGACTCTTTTACGACCTCACGAGAGAAAGAGCTCGAGGCCTCCTGCATACTCGGAGAAATACGGAATAGCTTCGCTAATGGAACGCACTCGATAACCGCGAGGTTTTTTTGCTCGATAATTCGACACAGTTCAACTTTGTATACTGTAAAATTCCGATATCTCTCCGTCCATCCAGATGCCCGCCAGGATACCCCTTCGCAACAGCATTTATTTTCTTCACAGTCTGATATGGCGCAAGAAATTAACGCCGTTCTGCATGAGTTAGGAATTTTTCCTCGTATCTTTTGCTGCATCTCCATGGGAGACAACTATGTAGTCGTATACTCTATTTACCGAGACGGGATAACATAAAATATTCCAGGTGAGATTTAACCATCGGTACGGCTACGGGACCGCGCCAGTTGCCGAGGCTCTGATATTTCAACCGGAAGTGTCGTATTTTTGATATGATGTCACTTCCCGAGGAAAAATTAGATTTTCAAACCGGTAGTCACCTTTTTCCGTATGACATCACTTCCGGCCAAAAAATAAGATTTTCAAACCGGAAGTCACCTTTTTCCGTACGACGTCACTTCCGGCCGAAAAATAAGATTATCAAACCGGAAGTGAAGACACGGAGAAAGTCGTAAAAAATGTCTTTATCAGTAGTAGCCAAGAGGAGACAAAGCCCGGTGAAATTTCAGTAGCGAGCCAGTTAGTACGAGAACAGCAGTAGCAGCAGCGAGGAATATCACGGGGACCAGCAGTCTCGGGGTTCTGGGTGTCGACCGTCGGAGGGTCGTATCGATCGTCGGAGAGCTGGCTGAGCTGGCTGGAAGCGGTGGTCCAGGGTAGCGTCGAGGGTTGCCAACAGGAGGGGTTCGTAGCGACGAGGGAGTGTTTTGAGAGAGGGACGAGGCTGCGGAGCGGAGAGCCGGAGGAAGGTAAACGCTGGCATGGCAGTATCAGCGAGCAACGGTGGCGCCCCGGGCTTCGGGTTCTACTGTTTCTGCTGGTTGCTGGTGCGCTGCCAAATCGACCTGCGTCGCGGTGGCCGCCTGCCCAAACCGCACACACGAAAACCTACCCTAACCGGAGCTCCATCTCGCCTCCCGACAGGGCTGTGCGGACGTGCGCAGAGGTCGTGCCAGCGGAGGGATGAGGAAAAGGGTGAGGATCGAACGCGAGGGTGACAGACGGAGAGATGCTCGACTCTCTCGTGCTCTCTCCTCATTTCCTCAACTCGGTGGGTTATACAGGGAGAGGGACTACGTGTACATAGGTATACGATGAAGCTGCAGCTGCGTCTGCAACGTGAGCCGGAAACCCCGGAGAGAGCTTGCCAACCAGCCCTCCCGCTTCTCTCGGTACGGCGAATTCTGCGCGAGATACTACGGGTAGCATCGAACCCAGCACTTTCTCCTCCGTCCTCCCATTTTCATCCCTCGAGCTGGCGAAACTGGCGCTATTCGTACGCCTCTATCGGTGAAGAACTTTTACCATTTCGCTGTCTGGCAAGATAATCCAACCTTCCTCCCTTTCATCCCCTCCGCACCTTTGCACATCTCGGTGTATACGTATAAGTGTATACGCGATGCTCCACGTACCTGTGCAACTCATAAGTGCCCATTTAGCTACGTAGCGAAAGATACGCTGATGTAAGTTCGTACATGGCGTTCTCTCAGGATAGAACTTTACGTGTAATCGGAGACTCGGTACTTCGATCCCTTATTTTTCTTTCTTTTATCTTTCATCCCTCTTTCCGTATTCTCTTCTTATTCTCTTATTTATCTTTCTATTCTTAGAGCGAGACGCACCACTCCCTCGTTATCCTCTATTTTTCGGGATAAAATTTCAACGATTTTCGTCGTGTCCTCCGAGCGAACGTGACATCCAGACGGGATTCGCACTGCGCGGGGAGACGATAGATACGATTACTGCTGGAGAAATGGAATTGAATGGTTTCTCGAGGAAAACTGTGGCATCAGCAACGTTTTACAAGTGTATCGACGGCTGGGAAACAGAAAGGCGAATCTCTTGCCATTTGATATGTAAGCTAATCTGGGATACGCCCTTATGGTTTTCAGCCGCCGATACGGTCGCGGTTGATCCCAGCCGGCTAAAATGACGACTAAAAATAAAATAAAAAGGATCAATCGGAAAGATTACATTGAGGTCACGGTATTGAACGAACCTCGGACGAAAGAATCGTCTCGCATGCGCATATACATTTCAATGAGTCTCATACAGTAAAGGATATAATTACCCCGACCAGCGGGAGGTCGTCGGGAAAATTGGTTAAATCCGGCGTGTTCGTGTGGCGTTTGTGTGCGAGCGGCTCAAGTGACAGGGACGACGGGAGCGTGTCGTAAAGATGTCGGTCGTCTAGGCGCCCGAAGTCGCCGAGCAGGCACGGACACCGAGGGCAGAAAGTATGAAATTGCTTATGCTTTATAAAAGGCGATGGAGTTGGAAATAAGAGAAGGGGCTCGCGCCCTCGTCTTCCCGGTGAACTTTTCATGCCGGAGATGAGGAGCGCGAAAAGGTCCGACTCACCTACACACACTCACGAAAGTGGCAGCCTCCGAGCTGGCAGGAATATTGGTATATGAATAAAAAAACCGGGGCAAGCATCGCGTACATGAATAAAGAACAAGGTGCTCGTCGGCTACGTGCTATGTAGGAATAAACGTACGAGCTCGATGGTTTGTATGTACGAGAAAATGTATAGGTCGAAAAGAAAGCAAGCGATTGCAGAATCCACCCTCGATGTTGGAAGTGGGCGTGGATTGGTGGACATAGCTGCGTTCTCTATTCGCGATATTCCGCAGTATAGAAAGAAACGATAACTTATCGTCTGGCTTCGATCTCCTCGCCGAAAAGGTGTGGCTTATTACTTCCAGCGCGTGGAGTGCTCTCGCGGATAGCCGAAGAGATAGCCGGAAATGCACGTTGTCAATAACGCCGGTATTCTCTTGTTCTTTTTTTCGAATGTTCGCTAAGATAAGTTCGAGTAGCATCGCAGGATCTCTTTCGATGGCGGGGAGAGCGTCTTTAAACGTGAAAGGCTAATCTAATCTCGGTGATAGAGGGCGAGAGAGATAGGATGAGGGCATTAGCGGAGGAGTCGCCTCCTCCGCGCGAGCGTGTATACACCGAGGAAATATTGCTCTTGCGTGGCCATCGCCGCGGCGACCATAGACCCACAATGTTTACGGAACGCTTGTCATACTCTTGACAGCGCGTTACTCGAGCGACCGTAAGGGGATTATATCCTCGTACTCGTACCCTACGGCAAAGCCAAGAGGATGACGCCAAAGCCCACCGTTCTCTTGTATATCGCCTTCGTTGGCTTCGAGAACGTACGCAAGTCTTATTCTCCACGGCGTCGATAATACCTGGTTTTATTTTTTTCTTTTTTTTTTTACTCGAGCGCGTTTTTTGACGAGGGCATATCCACGCGTGTTTCGGGGACCCGTGACACACAAAGACTCTGTTTTCCTCGGCTCCGAGTCACCGGGCATAAAGACTCTAACTAATTTCCAAAAGAAAAAAAATTCCGAATGGCGGACGTTCGAGCTGATCCTGCGGGGAGACGCGACCGTATCGCGTGTCCTTTACGCCAACGACTTGTATAAACTTGTAGAATTATATTATCCGCGTATACCGCATATATGTGTGTATATTCCGGGGAGATAGTCGCACCGATCGAGTTTCCAGAAACTTAACTTCGTCCTATCGCCACAAGCTCCTCTTTCCGATATAATCAACTGGCGAACGACTGTTTTTCGAAGTTGCCTCCCGAGAGTCTTCTCGATTCTTCGCAAGCTGCGCCGAACTGGCCGAGGGAACGCATTCGCATATCTTCCATGTTTGAAATTGCCGTCGCGGAAGGTTCTCCGGTTATACGCTCCTCGCCGTCAGCGACCCTGCCGTCCGTGCCAACCTCCGCGGAGCCCGAAACGCGCGACCAGGGCTCTCGACTCGCTCGGCGACGGTGAGAGCGCCCTTCCGTTGCCATCCAAGCCCGTCGCACCGTCGACAATCCAATTTATACGGCGGATTATTCCGGAGACCTCGGGGGCCGCTCGGTTCGCCGAGCCACTGGGGTCGCCGCCAACCCCCACGACTATCGCGGAGATGTCCTCCCGTACAAGTGTGCGAGTGGGTTTGTGTGGAATTGCCGAGGAGGATAGGAATGGCGGCCGTATCCGGTACACGACGACTAGAACGACTCTGTGGGTCGCCAGCACAGCCAACGGAGCAGGGGTTGAACGTAGGAAACGAAGGGTGTAAACATGCGAGGGACAATCGCGGAGCCGATTTTAGAGAACCGGTGGAAAGAAGGCCGAATTGGAAGCACGAAAAATTCTCAGAAAAAGAAAACCGATTATTCAACACTGAATCGCTGAAATTATCGAAAAAAAGAATGAAGAAAAATAAAAATATGTATGTAGGCTCTCGCTTGCGAACGGCGGGTGAACTGGCATTGAAATAATAAGATGGCAAAGTTTTAGACTAGCTGAATCGTTATTTGAGTAAGGAAGTTTCAGAATTTTTATACCCATTTTGGATCTTCCGCCTCGCGAATGGTTTAGAGTAATCCGAGGAGACTTTCGGTAAACAAGGGTCGATCGACTGAATAGATCATATCGCTACTCCGCAGCCGTCATCTCTGTCGTGTCGAGGCTTCGATGGAATCGCGAAGGAACTCTTCTCGGATATACATTCCGTACAAAAAACTAAATCAAATCGAGCACCGACTTCTCCGGCAGCAAACAACGCAATCATGTTTCCTTCGCCCAATGGATCCGTCGTAACCCGGAATTCCTATTCCGCGATGGAACGCTCGATTCGATGCACGGCACATAGATTGGTTTCGTTGGATCGCATATTGGCAGCTCGAAGGGCGCATCGTCGTTCTTTTTTGTCGCTCTGCGGTATATACGATAAATAAATGTAGCGGGTGTCGGTAATGGAGACCGTTCGTTGCTATAGTGACTTTGAAGCTGCAATGTGCTCGAGACGATATTGGACACGCCTGGCTAAAGCCACGGGGCGGTTCTCTCTCTCCGTACAGCGCGATTCTACGCGGAGACACGTGCGAAGAATATATTCCCGGTCGCCGCCCGAGGCGAAAGCTCTACCTTCCGGTTTCGCTCTCTCGTTTCTTTGCTCACGTTCCTCGCTTTTTTTCTTCCTGCACACCGCACAGCATCCGACCGCTGATCGACTCCGTTGGTAAATATTTCACGAAGGCTTTGGTTTATCCGCGTACATCGGTGCGCGGCTGAGGCCGCACATTTTTATCCGACTCTCATCGAATCTCGATACCGTATAGAGCCCTCGAACTCTCTCAATTCCGCAGATCATCTCGAATTCTCCTAACGACGAACGCGAAAGTGTCTCTGGGTCTTACGGATATATATATATATATATATATATATATATATATATCGAGGTACATAACGTACACGTACCGGCCGAACGACCTTTCGGACAACTGTATCCTGTCGATATATATCAGACGCGAAGCGGTCGGGGTAATAAGAACGGGAATAACTATTGGGAATATTTCCAACGAGCAATGAAATACCATCGGACAGCTGAAGTACCAAAGCGATCGATGAATACCGTACGAATGGGATAAAAATAGCTCAACGATAGGTTTTTGTTTCTTTCGTTTACTTCCCGTGATTTATTTGTTCAAAATTAATGGAGTTTGTTCAGAGTGAAAAAGGGTCCGCGCACTCGTCGGGGAAACCACGTAGTTTATTCGAGAACGAAAATGAGTCTACGGCGTGTCTACGCGATATTTGCGGGAACTTTTGTGAATGTCACAGGATGCTCGGATCGAAATCGAGACGGCTGGCGAGGGTGGTCTTCGTCGTCGTCTACTTCGAACGATCCGTCGAGACATGCCCGGGAGAATGAGAAGCGGAACGGGGGAACGATAAATCCTCGACGGTGAAAGACAGACTGGCATCAGCCGGGGTTTTCCTTGGTAGCGTGTCTAGGTATAGGAAATGGCCGCTTTGCCCCAAAGGAGTTGGGAGCTACGACCCCACCGCCCGACGGGGATGGCGGATGGCGAAACCGTCCTCGAGACGGTGGCGAAGTTACGCGACCCTTTCACTGCTTTCACTATCGCCTCTTCTATACTTACACCGCTCGTACCATGTATAGAAGAAAACGCTCGAAATTCCTTTCTAACAAAATTGTAACTGGCTGTCACCCCACGTTGCAACTCCCGCTTGTGCTCTCGAAAAATCTTAAACACTTGGGACTGCGAAGAAGGAATGCTGCAGGATATGCGAATCTTGTGCGACATCGGTTTATCGATCTCTTCGCTGTAGTGTCGTGATTTAAGATCGCGCATTTACCCGATCGCACGAAGCTGCACCCTGCAGCTCAAAAACGTCACTTCCGGTAGAAAAATGAGATTTTCAAACAGAAAGTGACGTATTTTCGATGCGACGTCATGTTCCGTTGAAAAATAAAATGTTCAACCCGGAAGTGACGTCACAGAGAATTTTTTTTTTGCTGCAATCTATCGCAATAGCAGCCAGTGATATGGAAACATGATAGTCAAGGAACACAGGAAAGTGTGTACAAGAACGTGCGTGATACGTTTCAAATGAATTTGGCGTGGATCCGACGTGCACTGGAGTGGACACAGGACAAATTCATGGTTTTCGGATAATATTCGCAGACCATGAATCTCCGGAATAGAGCAGTGGTTCTAATACCGCGCCCGCTATATGCGCAGCGATAACATTTATCGTCGAGCCGATATGTTGAGTCCGATTCAATACCGGGCTCGGGCGGATACTAACTTGAGCGCCAGGCGCGTACAACACCCTCGGCAACTGGTCTGCTCCGTCGTCATACCGATGGTTAAATCCAACCTGGGAATCGGCACGAAAATGCCCATCAGCGAACAATGAAAACTTTCCCCTAGGGGAAAAGAACTGGACAAAGTGCAATCGAATGCATCTTTCTCGTCTCGAGGGTTGTCTTGCGCGGTGGAGACATCGACCTTAGATCACGCAATCGTACAGATTTAGCTGAGAATCACGTCCGTATAGGAGTCAAGAAAAAAATTCCCGAAGCGCGAGCCATTCCGGGAGATCGAGCCGAGAGATATACAGGAGACAGCGATGGAGCGCACCCGTACGTCTGCATCGTGCTACTTGCCCACTTCTCGTCGCATCTCGTCTTCACTTTTATTGCGACTTGAACTATCGTTTAAAAAGATTTAGATGACGAGCTCGAGCGCCGCGAGCTCACCGCGTTTTATTTCGTAAAACGTTGACGGGAGATACTCAGATTGTACACACTTTATCTCGACACTTTTGCCGCCGCGGCTATTGCTACGCTATTGCAGCGGGAACGAGCCGGCGGCGATAGAACGGCGTGAACGACACAATAAAAACAAGGCGGTTTATTGAATTTTATCGCCTCGGGCTCCTGCATTCGTCAGCTCCATTACTTTAACGGAGTAGAATCTTGCATGCATTGTGGTTTCACTTCCATCGCACGAATTCTTTTTTTTTTCTATGAATATAATTATTATATATGTCTGCCGCTGCGGCGGTGCGATTAGCCGGTAATATAAAGTGTTAAAATACCACGAGAAATTGTTGCACGATTCTCCGCCGCGCGCATGGCAACTGTATCATACTCATGACATTAATCGCCTCCGGCATTAACGGGCCAGGAAATCGCGATGATATCGTGCGTAAATATAAATTGCGTAACGCACATACACGCACGAGTTACTATCGTGAAGGTATTTTCAGCGCATGAATGGCAAGATAATCTCGGTATTATCGGATGCCATAAACTGTAACGAGGAAGATACGCTCGTGTGTGAATTTTTTTTCAATGCAACCGATCCTCCATTCCAAACTCGATAATGTATCGCACTTAGGACATTCGGCCCTTAGGACATTACATTTTACATTCAACTCTTGGAGTGCGCGTTTAGCTACCGTCGAAAAGTGCAGCAGCAGACTTGAATGTATGATCAGAACGGACGCATAAATATCTGCCGAAGACGTGGCGGACACTCCTCCGTCTGGTGATCCCCGTGGTCGTCGCGACCGTGCGAGCCCGCCCGAGAGGCTTGATTGCGACAGAAATAATTGCCCGAGTAGATACGGCGGCTAGCTGAACGGACGAGCGCAATTGCGACTCCTTGCTCAAGCTCATTCGCCTTATGTGCCTCGATCGAAGATATTATTGACATGATAACTGGGCGTACACCGCGGCCATGCCTTGCGCTGGTATGTCGACGGTTTCGAGGCTGGAAACCGAGGTTGGAAAATGGCGAAAGTCACCGATCATAGCGCGGGAGAGTTTCGATCACCGACCCTTTCAACGTTTGATCTCGCCGATGCTTCGAGACTCTCGAACGGATTCGTCGGTCAGCGATCCTCTCTCCTGGACTTTCCTGATGTTCCATTTTATTTTCGGTTCCCGGCACCGTCGCCGCGACCTTCCGCACCCGGACCATGCGAAGAGACTTTTGGCGCACAGATAAATAATGCGAACGACGATAAAACTTGTTTAATTCACTTTTACTGCCTCGTATAATCCGACCGCATAAATTTCGATCGCGTTCGGCTGGCGCTGCCCCTTGCCTGCTCGCAGAAATACGTCAACCCTTTCTGCCGTACGCACGCATACACCCGCCTGTGTATTACCGTTACAATCAAGCGACAGTTCCCCGGGGGTTTAATCGCACAAACGCGAGCTTTGCAATTATAACAAGATTAAAACAAAAAATTCACGTCACCTATCTCGTAACGTCTTATCCGCTCCGCTTTATTGTGTCTGCGATATCCGCCCATGTGTTCTCGCCAACGAGTCTTTCATCGACCCGCTATCGATTAATGCGATATAATGAGGACAGTCAAGCTTTTTTCAAGAAAAAATCTATCGCGCGAATCTGCGCCCTCATCGCCGGCGACGATTGTGCCCGATACCGTATTTATAATTGACAAGAAGAAAATAATTTCAAAAATTATCTGAATCTTAATTGGATGAAGTTTACGATACAAGTTGGGTGCACTTCGATTCGATCGGGCGCGGCACCCATTTCGATTTGCCGGATTTAAATCGCTCTCGATGTACTTTTCGCCGCAGGCATATCGCGTTATGTGTACTTTGGCGCTGAACCTAATTGAATTTTGAAATTCGCTCGGTCTCGCGGAAACCACGGTCGTGCGAGAGTCTCCGGTAAAATGGCGAGTAGAGGATAACTCCCTCCGAATCGTTTTATTTTATGTTGATTTTTTACTCTTTTTTATCGCATAAGAAGCCGCGTTCCTCTTTTCAATAACGTATTTTAATGCTGAGCGAGAGGGAGGGAACGGAGGAACGATGCTTGTGTCGTTTCGCGAGGCGCCGTTCGTTCGCAATAAAGTCGACAATCGGGAGACTCGTAATACGCGCTTTTAACTGCACATCGGACTGTGCCTGTGAGCGGCATCTGACGATTTTTTAGGCTTTTCAATTTACATTCGACGGTTGCGCAAGTATGGAGATTCTCATGAAGGTCTCCTCCGAGACACGAACATCCTGCAGCGTAAGCGGCAAAGATGATCATCTGTAAATGACGAGCTATCTATGCAAATTTTTCAAAGTATTCGTGCGTTTTTGCGTCGCAGCGAAGTATCCCGAGGAAAAAAAAAAAAAAAAATTATTGTTGAAACGCTTTTAATCGTATCTTATTATATACGAAATCTTTCGGCTCCCCCTATCGCGCCGGATCGTCGGCCGAAATAATTATCCACAGCCTACGCCATTGTTTCCTATTTTTATTTTTTCGGAATAAATTTCGAACTTTCCGTATTGTACGTCGACGATCTTGGCACGATTGTACCAACTCCGAGTTCAACGACACTTCGCGTGCATACTAAGTCCGTGAAATATAGATCTGTTAAGTTAGAAATAACGGGGTTGAGAACTGTTGTTTTCGACGGAAACGATAGTGCTCGTCGCTCGATGAGCGTATTAATAATGTAAAACGAAGGGGATGGTAGTGCCGTTCGCAAATTCGCGAAAAAAAAAGAAGGAAAAAAAAATGATGACCGTTTGATGGTGTCAGATAAATTGTCGCGGCGATACCGTTCCTCCTGGGCAATCTGCGGCGCCCCTGCGCGCTGTCGGGTGTCTGCGACCTCGTTAACATCGTCGTTTCTTCGGATAGAATTGCGAGGAGAACGACAACGGTAATTCCCGAAGAGTTTGAAGAGCTATTCGGTGACGCCGTTAATGACCGAAGCACGCGGGACTATCGCGCGGACTCCTACGTTTAACCACATATCAGCGACGATGCGCGAAACTCTTCCCCGCGAACTTACGGCAACTGCCGCGAATTTACGATCCTCGAAAACCGAGCGAGACCGAACCACTCGCGAGCCGGCGAAAAGTCGGACTGGTAAGCGGAGATGAAAACGGTGTTTTCGGCTCGGCCGAGACGACTCGAGGAAAACTGAAGAAAGATTTCGATAAAAGAGTCGAAGCGACTCCACGGCGAGAGAAAGCGGCCGAAAGGAAGAAAGAAAAAAAAACCCTTTCAGCTAGTTTTACAGCACGCTGTAAATCGAGCGACTTTCTCCCAACCCTTTTGCCGAAAAGTCAAGAAGCCAGGGCGCGAGGAACTTTCTCCGAGCGGCGGACCGCCGCTGGGCCGCTCTCGGTCTTTCTTCTTCGCCCCGGCTCGGGAT
This sequence comes from Ichneumoninae sp. A BG-2022a, assembly GCA_030522665.1. Lineage (NCBI taxonomy): Eukaryota > Metazoa > Arthropoda > Insecta > Hymenoptera > Ichneumonidae > Ichneumoninae sp. A BG-2022a. The sequence goes on along the minus strand of JAPYZC010000541.1, from coordinate 16,856 downwards.
TTTCTCGGCGACGCGCGCCTTCTTTACCTCGCCTCGAAGCTAATCTCTGGAACCCTTTTTAAGATCTTCGAACGAATAACAAAAAAACTCTAACATTTATTTCAAGTGGATTTTTTTTGTTGCTGTTGCAGATTACTGCCGCGATGCCGAGCCGCCATTCCCGCCCATCCCTGCGGAGGTGAGTTCACTCATAATTAATAATTAATGAAGGGTACACCGAAGTGCACTCACTGCGACGATGGCATCTTGTATTCGCAGTTCATTTTTATTAACTCGAAGCGTGTTTGTTATTGGAGGGAAAAAATGTAAAAAAAAGCAAATAGTCTCTTGTTGACTGCGTCGATGACTCTACCGTTATTGAAGGATTACAAGGGGTAGTTTGACTTTTCAGTGACTTTTTATGATACTCGTCGGGGTTGCCAGTTAACTGCCTCGGCCCTCGAGACTAACTCTTCGTGCCGCGGGAACGGGATAATTTTATTGCGGTTCGAGACGGTCATTGCTGTTGCACCTCGCCGACTTTTTTTTTCCTAGCAGCGGTGTACTAAAAATTGAATCCGAGTATCGCTGTAGTAATGTTTGCCTTGTCGTAGGCGAGCCGACGACGTCGAGGCAGATTATTTTGCACGAAAATATTGATGGGCGGATTTCGGTGCTGCGAATGGGTACTTAATGTCCTCATAATGAAACAGAAAAATGTTGAAAGGCGCGATCAACTCTCCGATTCTGCGGCTTCAAGTCTGACGATTCTCTCGACGCGTTTTAACAGTGGATTGCAAATTCCGACCGAAGTTAGATCCGACGTTAAGTCTGAAATTAATAGCCCGACATCGAATCCCTTTAATTCTGAACGAAGAAGAGTACGACTGTAACTTTGTCATTCTCATCTCGTTCGTATCGCGAGATTGTTGTATTTCGAGTGAGGCACGAGAGCAGCCTTTCGCCTCCGCTTTGGGTCCTTTGAGATCGCCGCGATAGATCACGCGAATTGCAGGCTTTTAAGATGTCGGCATCTCGAGCACTTGCAAGTACGAGCATTGCATCTTGAGTGTATCGGACCGCTGGTCTTGCCTCTCCGGTCGTCATAAAAAAGGCTAAAAGTGCGGGTACACTTTGTACACAGCAAAAAATAATTTCGCAAACCGGCATACGAAGCCTCGTAAAAATAATTTTGTTAGATAAGTGACAAATTCGTTGGTCCAGGCTCGAATACACAAACTTGTCCTTCTATTTCCGGTGTTATTAACAATTTTAGTTTGTACTTTTGTTTGTAAACCTTGAGACGGGTAGTGGCGATCGGAAAATTACCAAATAAAAAATGGTGTAATTTTGTGGACAAAAGTTATACAAAGTAAACACTTTTTTTACGAAAGAAATTTATTCGAATATGCGGGTTTAATATAAATATCAACGACGGTGATTTAAATAGCTTAAATAGGAACATTGAGGGAGCGAACGATAAATCAGGGATCGAAGTAACCCGGCGATAAAGAGAATTTAGCGTGAGTGGGGCCGAAATCGATTCGATCGACCGATGAAAAAATATATTTATTTTCTCGCCAAAGTTCTCGACGCAATAATACGAAATTTTGCAAAAAAAAATCTCCAAGCGATTGTCTTACAGAGTGAGAAATTCTTTCACTTAATCGGTTGACCGAAGATCGTATTTTCGCGAGTATACAGGGGCGCGGAACAACCACTCACCTGAGCACACGCAGACAATGGTGCTCGTGGGGGTGTTCGCCTATCTCAGAAACGATTTCGTGCTAGACCCGTCTCGCGTTCGCTGCGATATACGCGAGTGGTGCACCCTCGTAAAGCCATCAATTCCAGAGAGTCGGAGTGGTGCACCGAGGCCGTTTCCCTCTCGGGCGCGGTATGGAAGCCTGTCTCGCGATAAACCGTCGGCGGTCGCGGGTGCGCGTTTTCGTGCTTTCCGCCCGGCTTCGAGCCGGCGACACGAGATTTAAAGCTCGATGGAGAAATGCCAACGGGATGAGAGAAGCGTCGACGAGGACTCGGTCGCGTCGAGATTCCGGAAACACCCGCATGGGAACGTCGGTCATATTAATCGCGTTATCTTCGAGACCCCGAGAAGTTCAAGCGGAACGCAGCAACGAGTTGACTGATCGACCACGAAATCTCCAATTAACTTCGGCCGCTTCTTGGATTTACAAATTTATCATTTATACGGATAAATTGTGAGAGATAGCGTGTCGACGATAGTAGTTTGGGAGATAAAGGGTTAATTGCTTTAGACTTTCGTTTCCCGAGACTCGACTTTCGTTCCCTCGGAGCTCGCGCAGCATCCCATGATGGCTGACGCGACCGGAGCGGCCGAACTTCACCCAGCTTTCTTCTCTCTCCGCTCTCCTAGCTTTCGCTGCATCGGCTGTGTTTCCGTCCTACTTTCGAAGAGAGAAAGAGAATCCGGGCTCGAAAAGATCTCTCGACGAGAGCAGTATCGAAGCTTCCCTTCGGAACACAGCGGCCATGTTGGCCCAGGGGTTGGGCCACCAAAAGAGCGCGCTGCCTCATTGGCCGCCCGAAGAATATCTCTCTCGCTCTTTATATCTCGCTCCTGCCACCTCGATCTGCGTTTGCCTTTTCTCTCGCGCTCTCGCGTTCCCGCCGATCGGTCTGTCTCCCTTTCTCACTCGACTCTCCGCTCTCTTTCGCCGCTGGCTCTGTCCACAGCCGGCGCGTCCCTTTCACCCCCGCGTCCCATCCACCCTCGCTCCGAACTCGCTACCCTCGTGTCACTGACATGCTCCGACGGCAGAGCCATCTTTCGCAGATTTCAAAGCTCACCCCCCTTCCCCCGCCTGCCTGCCCTTGCCGACTACCACCCACTTTCAACCCCTTCGCAGACCAGCAATTTTCGTTCCATCGCGTGGTCTGCGCTATCGCTTCGAAATTGCTGACAAGCCACGTAAACGCTAAAAAATGGTTTGTAGATTTAACAAACATTTCTCGTCCACAAAAGTCAACAATTTTCTTTAGTGTGATTTTATTTTTATTTTTTTGTCAGCGAACAATATTTTTTATTAAAAAAATTGTTAAATGAACATGACAACAATTGCGAACGTGTGTGGACAAGAAATGTTTGTTGAATGCGTAATCCTTTTTTTGTGGAATAATTAAAATTTAATTCGTGTTATACGTTCGCCATTCGAACAGTGTATGCGATCGGGGTAGATACGCGGATGGAGATCGAAAGTCGAGCTTGTTTAGCACATTTATAATGTCTCGCGTGGATGGGAAGGCTTTTGTTTCCCTTTACAGAAAACAACAATGTTTACCCCTTTTTCAAGTATTTTGTTACAATAATTTTACCGAGAAATAAATTATCTGTATCGCCTCACCGCTGTCATCGTTGCGAAAAATGCACTTCCACTCCGTCGCGCAAACCGACCCTCGAGAACTCCTCACTGACTTCACCGCAATTATAAATGGTTTTACGAGGCACTTAAATCGAGCGATTAACTTCCTTTACCCGTGGTATAACCGGGGATACTACCGAGTAATCCCACCGCGTCGAGAGACGCGTGCGTTTACGTTTGCTAGCTCAGAAAAAACTGACCAACTCTTTGAGACTGTCGAAGATTCGAAGGAAAAAAAAAGTGAAATTCACCCCTTCCCTTTAGCTGCTGGTAGCTGTAAACCCTTTTCGGCCAACTTTCTAAATTTTTTTCTCTCACTTTTTATTGTCCGGTCAACTTTCTCCAACCCTTTTAGAAATTTGGCCGACCATCTCCGAAGGACCCCTGCGGCCTATCCCCACTACAACCCTTTTTTCCGAACTGCACTCAAAGGGTGAAAGTTTTACGAGCGAGCCACCTTCGACGACTGCCCGAAGATTGCCGGGCAAATGGCTGTTTTAACGAAACATAATTCAAGCCGGCTTATTGCGCCACCCCCGACGTAATGCTTCATTTGCGCTCTTCAAGTGCCCATTCCCGGTTGGTAAATTAATTTTCAAGATACCGAGCTTGGATACCTCATCGCTCATTTACGTTTCTAATGTCGCTGCTCGAAAGTCAAAGTCAAACGCCGAAACGCTCGGATTCTTCAAATACACGTTTACTTCAAATTTTTTATTATTCAAACGAATCACAGGTGCGCCTCGAGTTTCATGTTGCCTATAAATTATTCTATCATTAATTTCATCGACTGATATACAATATTACCACACATTATCGACCGTATTCGCTACACTTTACATGTTTTACATTTATTTCCAATCTTAATTTAATACCGAGCTATCGGAATAAATAACATATGTTGAATGTCGCAGTAGTCTTACAAAATATCCATCACTTATAGCTTAACATATCAATATTTCTCGATGGATTCTTCGATTTCACGATACAGGTGGCGAACGAAGGAGCTCGGAGGATCATCGTTGCGTCCAGCGTTGAACAGTGAGGCCTCCTGTTACGTATACTGAAGGTATACCGGACAGGAATACACTCAGGATACATTCAGTATACGTACAGGGGGTTTCACATTCCTCATCGTGGAAGACACCGCCGTTCGGAAGACATTACCCAGATGCTGTTGACCTGAAAACAAAACAAGCAAAAAAATATTAGTTTTCTGTTGCCAAAATTCTCACAGGTCTTCGCAAATATTTACGCAGCTCCAACAATGTCTTACCGCAAACAATCCATAGTAGGTCGAAGTATTCGTGGCTGCTCCGTTGATCGGTCAACATCATGAATTCGCCGATGTCCGGGTTCTGCCCTCCTTCTCGTAGTGTTGCGTAGGCCAGCACGTGGATCATCAGCCGTATCTCCGGAAAAGCAGCACGTACGAGTTTGCATCTCCCTGCGAACATAAATCACCCTCGAGTTATTAACGACTCGCCGTGCGTCAGGGATAGGCGTGTCGACATGTGCCATCAGCAGAGGCTTCGCGTGTGTTTACAGCAGCAGTTGTGCAGGGGCCGTCTCCGCTGTTGCAGGAACGAATTAATGCATTGTAGTTCGCTGTGGAGTATACAGAAAAATAGCGCGCTTGGGGATTCATTGCGTCCTCGTAATTCCATTCGATGCCAAACCGAGAAATTCTCGTTGAAAAAGGGGCCGTATAGTTGCGAGGAAGCAAAGTATACGCGATGCCCCAGGGGACGATGAAACCCATCTTCCTCCGGCGTTCGACCGGTTGCCTGTCGGTTCGGTGAGTCTTTCCATTTCGCTTCCTCTTTACGCCACCCTTCACTAAATTACGAGCCGTTCGAATGGCAACGGGGGATCGATAATTTCCCTCGTACAGTGTACGTACGCGGTGCTTACTTGGACACGGTATTGCAGCTTTGTCGCACGTTGAATCTACGAAAAAAAACAAAACCACGAAGGAGCAAGACACATACAAAAAATAGGAATAAAAAATAAATACAAGACCGTAGAGTATTAACTATGAATGGTACGGTCATGTATGATATAAATATAAGTAATGGCTGTATATCAGATACAAATAAGGTGCGAAAGAACCAACCTCGTTTCTAGGATGAAGCTCCGTGTCTCTCGCCGAGGACCTGACTTCGATTATGGACCACGATCCCCACTCAGCTTCCCTCTCCATTGGACGTCATCGTCAGCCGTGCTTCAGAGGCCTGTCAGTGAGCTCGTTTGAGTGTGTCAAGTCCTTCGCCACCTCGCGTCGCTTTTTAAATACCCCAGAGTACGCGTCCCTTTACGTCACGCTGACAGATCCGAGCGACATGACCACCTGATCGGGATGCCGAATGTTCCTCGATGACATCCACCTCGAAGCGTTCCCTCGTACAAAATCGCTGAAAAATTCGGCTTCTTCGGGTGTTCCAGGATTGACAGATGTAGGCTCACGTTGCCTCCGCAAGCGTATCGGCGAAGTCGGTTCGAGGCTCGGTGTAATGTGTACGAATGAATCCAACGTGCTCGGCGCGCGGTTCGTGTCTGACTGGGAACATCGCTTCGCCGCGGCTCCGATCCGGCCCCATGGAGGAGATAATCGCGACGTCGACCGGGGTGCTGTGGCGGTACCGCAGTAACAGCGGCACGTCACACTCGCGAGAATCAGCGCAACGGGCCCGAGACAGAGGCAGATGCGGTTAGTTTGCGCCGAGTCCTTGTTCCTCTTCCACGATATCTTCGACTCGCCGCACGGTCTCTCGATGCCTGTCGGTCTTCCTCTTCGGCGATGTTTCCTCAGAGGCGCGTTGTCCAGCCGCTCCGTCAACGACGATGCAGACTCGATCTCCTCTGGTTCCGGAGCTCCGGACAGCGACAACAGCGGACGACCGATCACCGCAGCTGCTGACGATGGTTCTGTCGGCAGTGCACCGGTGGGCGCTGACGCCGAGACACCGAATCGCACGCGGCGCCGCTCTCTGCGCGTGTCCTTCTGGCCTCGGCTTCGTCGTCGACTCTCCGGACTCGCCCTCGAAGCTCGATGTCGCGGCGCCGAACGAGCTGCACGAGGAAGCTTTGCCGGGATGCTAGCGCCGCGGGGGTGAAAGCGATCCCGTTCCGGACGCCGGGAGGGGGCGAGACTCGATAACGCGCAGGGGCGAGAACCACCCCTCCCGGTACATTCTCCCCGCGTTTCATCTCGCTCCCGCTTCGACCGGGAACAGCCACGGACTCGCTCCCACGGCGTCCATCTTTCCCTTCGCAATGCGTCGCCGCCACCCCCTTTGGCAACCCTCGCCAGCGACGCTTGCGGGGGTCAGCTCTCTGTGTTAGTTGGTTGGTCGGTTGGGATACCCGCCGCTTCTGCTGCCTGTGTCTCGAATCCCTAGCCACCCCTTCGTCCCAGAATGGAACGTAGCGCCACCCTGCGTCGCCATCGGGAAGCTTCTCTTCTTCATCTCGTCGGACCCTCTCTCGCATTCTTCGAGATTAGGGACCTTCACGGGAGAGCGAGAAAGGCGAAGCACGAACGCTGCGGGCCTCGAAGAAAAAGTCGGCGAATCTGTTGTACCGTAGGATTGAAGGGTCGACTGTCGCTGGACTTCAGAGGACGGACGATGGTTCTTCCAGCTCGGGAGTGTACGACGTCCGTGCCCTCGCTGGAAATTCGACGACGATACGCTATCCAAAAAGCAGAACATACGCAGGGATTAGTGGTCGGCATATGCGGTGTTGGATTAAAGATTAGTCAAATAAGCGGGTCAACTTTTCTATTTATTTTGGTATTTAGCCTTTTGGAAGGAAGGTTAGGCGTACTGGTCGGCGATAATGGCGCGTGAATCCGTGAAAATATTACTTCATTACGAGCTCGGCCGGTGTGGCGAATCGCGTGGAAGAATCTACTTTTCTTGTTATTCCCCTCGAATCCTTGGCGGTTCCTCGGACGTTCATAGGTCGAGACGCTGAGACACCCATAGATCCATTCACCGAATCTCTCTCTCCTCGTCCCTCTCTGCATTATCATATCTAGTTTCGGCGGGACACGAAGACCTTGGTGAGAGTTAAGCTGTTACGGCGGGAGGAGAAATGTCTGTTCGGTTGATTCACGTCGCGTGTCCCACTCATTTATTTTTCTCCTGGGCGCGCACAACGGTGCATCCTGAAATTGAAGTTAGTTAGTGACTTCTTTGTTCACCTTTCGAGGTTATTTATTCGTCTGACGATCAACCAATCATGGGATAATTTTTTTATATTTAATTTTCTCAAATAAGAAAAAAAGGAAAAAAGCAAACATTACTTTTCGGACTGTAAGTCGACTAGAGATGCAATCTAAATTAGCCTGGCTCATCGCAGTGCCATAAATATGTCTTTATCATAATGACGCTCTTCCGGAGCTGGTAAACAAGCGGTTGTTTGCAATTTTTTATTATTAAAATAATGTTATTACTGCAAATGTTCTCTTGGCATGAAACTGACGGTATTAACGAAGTTTTCAGGACTCTTACGAGTTTTATTCTCGGTGATTTTAAGAGATAATTTCGTTGGAAAATTCGGTAATTTGACCCTTCGTTAATAATTAAAAACGTCGTGGCTATCACCTTCTGCAATCGCCGTCGGCTGTTGACTCGATGCGCGACATTCCTTGCTGGCTGATGCCATCTTCAGGTCTTTTCGTCAACTGTGAAATGTATCTTTGTGGAGGGGATACGAAATCCTTGGCTCGTGAGTCCGACGGTCAGGCCAATAATGGTTGTGGCGGTCTTGTCGGAGTGGGAATCTCCGGCTCGTATCCCTTCCACTTCGAAACAATCCCAATGAGTCCATCGATTGAATGCTCAATTTTTTCAACGAATCCACGATCAACTGCCCGTAAGTTGTTTCTTCGTTTCGTTAACGAAAATAAGCTATCTGAAAGCAAAAGAATATCTCCATCCAGTAATGCAATCGACAAACTAAACTTTATTTTATTTTCTTTATTTTTTATTTTTTCGTCTCAAATAACTACCATGCTTACAGTCATATAAAACAATTCGAAGCAGTAACCCTATTGCCTAGAGCATCGACTTTAGCACTCCGGGCGTCAGTGGCCAATAAAACGAGTAAACCTGACTCCTTAATCCTTACCGACGGATTACTTTTTACGACCATCTACCCCGTTGTAAGTCGAATTGCTGCGAGGCTCCTAGGCCAGGTATGTTTTATTCAGAGAGAAAGAAAATAGCAAGAAAAAAGAGAATAAAAAAAGGTCCGAGTAACTCGTCGTTCACCCCGACTGCAGTAAAAAAAAGTAGCATCCTCGAACAGCTCACAAGTTTTGGACACTTGCAGCGCGATTTCGGTGTTCCTGACGAAAATCGACAAACTTCATCGAGGATCGGAGAAAAGGTGGTAGTAAAATCTCTCCGGCCATCAGCGTGGATTAAAGCCTTCGAAGTTAATCTCTCATATCTCTCGTCCATCGAGGACCCGGATGCCTCGGCATCGAGCAGAAATTTAACGGGCGTTGCTTGAGCGACGGACCGAACGGATAGGAGTGCAGAAGCATGAAATGGAAATCTGTCGTTCACTCGCGAAGCTGTTCGCGAGAATCGGTCCGTTTGGTGAAAACTCGAGTGTGTCGTCCTCCTGCTGTTGCTGCCGGTGGTCATAGGCAAGGTGGTCTATAAAATCGCGGCCGTAAAGTCCGCACGCAATGTACAGGGCCAGCAAAGAGACGAAAGGAGCCAGCAAAAGCACATCGCACACGGTTGAGTCGTAAAGCACGAGCTGCTCGGTCCATCCGGGGCTCTTCTCTCGTCCTCTCGCGTACCACCTCACTTTACCATCTTTGCCTCCCGCGTTCTCTCGCAACTTTTCTCGCGTATCTCCTCAGCGCTGCTCTCTCGCTCGCCCGTCCGGCTCTTGTGGTAATGACCAATGGGTACGAACGACTTTGATAATTATTATAATGATCGCAGCGAGCACGTAGCCGGGGTTAGCAAAATGGTCCGGCCTTGAGAGAGAGGAAGAGGGACGAATCGAGGGCACACGGCGCGGCCGGGTAAAGCATACACCCTTATTACATCCGAGCTGCGTTGCGGAGGAGCGTTCTCTTGCTTTCTTCGAGAGGCGCGATAGTCAGCGAGTATACGAGAGGGCTTATTACGCAATTACGCGAGTAATTTCGGTCGCATTACACCGGAATACATCCGTCCTGTTCTCTCGTCGGAATACATTCTGAGACTCGCTGGAGAGCAAAGACGTAACGTTCGCGATATACAATCCGAGAGAAGCCTCCTTCGGCTCTCCGCACGCGTCAGCTGCTCTGGGCCTGTTGCACTAAGCTTCCGAGTCTCTCGTAACCGGAATTAAATAGTACATAGATGGCTCCTGGTGTACAAACAGATGTAATATTGTTATGTATTAATTATATCGTAATGTATCGGGGAAGGATGAAGCAAGTGATCACTTTATAGATACGAGAATAGCTCGATTAAATAGCTATGAGTGTGACCGTATAATAGAATCATTTTTCATCTGCGAAATAATATCGGGAATACCGAAGGAGATACTTTTTTTTGCCAATGGCACATCATTTTTATGGCCAGTCGTAGCGTCTTCGGGTTCAACGTCTCGGTCACTCAATGCCAATACCATCTCCCCCCTCGACGATAGCCACTTCGGCAACCGAAATGCGACCATTTTTGTCGGGGTACAATAATATCGCTACGGGAAACTTCCTATCATCGCGTTTATCCTGTGGTCAGATTGCGACTGTTAGAATGTGCACCGAAATAAATGGACGTTACTGTATGGTATTTGGATACTTTGTACCGGGACGACAATATTTATTGCTATGTTTACGGTAAATATACACACACACGCGCAGTACACGTAAATTACCCAAAGTCGGTAGAAAGAATTCCGTACTGGACGAACAACCGATTAAAAAGCATCAATGAAAGATTTAAAAATTATGAAGAGCCAGATTAAACCAATGAAAAACCGGGACGATAATAATTATTGCCATGTGTACGGTAAATGTACACACACATACGCAGTACGTGGTAATCGCCAAAAGTATCGGTGGAAAGAAGTTCGTACTGGATGAACAACCGCTTAAAAAGAATCAATGGAAGACTTTATGAAATGATTAAGGAAAAGATTAAACATTTTTAAAAACCGGGACCATAATAATTGTCGTGTGTCGGGCAAATGTACACATACACGCAGTACGTGATAATCATCGAGAGTATCGGTAGAAATAATTTCCAGCCGGACTAACAACCGTATAAAAAATAATCAATGGAAGATTAAAAAAAAAGTTTTGCCATCCTCAACAAATGAGGGCTTTCTTCGGTCCAATTAAATGTAAGCGAAGCCAAGAATCTCGAACATTTCGATATCGTTGAATAGCTTGATTGTGAATCACTCTGTACATGTACGCGCGGCGGTAGAGAGGGAAGGTAAACGACTCGAGAGAACGTGGTGGTGGTGGACCAGCAGGGCGAAGCTGAAACGAATAGAGAGAGAGTGAGAGAAAGAGACCTCTCTCCGTGCACAGTCGACAAGTATCGGTGTGTCGGCTGGACAGTCCGCGGGGTCCGTGAAAGGGGAGTCCGCCAGCTCGGCAACGAGGCGAGAGAGCAAGCTCCGAGCGGCAGCAGCAGCGACGAGCCAGACAGGTTCGCACAGATGCGCGGCGGCCATCATGAATGTCTGTAAAATATGTATTCTCGCTGGATGTGGGGTGGAGCGAGCGCTCTCCGCAGCATAGCGGGAAAGAGAGCAACGAGGAACGATGTTCGAGTACGGCAGCGTGCAAGAGCGAGATAACATCGACCCCATACAGCCATAGTGGTCGAGGAGCCGTCGGAGAAAGAAGGAACGCTGCGGGTGAAAGAAAGAAGAAAAAGCCATCGCGCGAGCGAGAGAAAGATATCACCGTCGAGAGCCCATGTTTGTATGGGTGAAACTAGGAGGGGGAAAAAAAAGCGCTGGAAAACGGGCATGGAGGGGCGTCGGAGCGCGGGTCTGACCGGAGGGGTGGAAAAATAAAGAAAATCGTCGAATAAAGGGGACGAGAAGAGGAAAAAAGGGGGGAAGAGAAAAAGGGAAGAGCGAAGCGTGGCGAAACGGGGAGGGAGAGAAAAAGAGAGAAGATAGCTCGGGTTGAGAGGGAACCAGAGCGGACAGTGCGCCGCAGTCTCATTTCACGGCGGGATAGGCAAAAAAGCGCGCTGCGCCATCGAAGCTGTGCTATGCGGAATAGAGATGAGCGGAGAGGCCCGCGGTATCGTATGTATATAGACGCGGTATATACGCGACACGGTTGGAAGCTCTTTCGCGTATCGGTGTATACTCGCCTCGCGGCGTGCCCTTGCGCGCAGCTGGGAAAACGCGAGCTGTACGTGTACGTTGCGAACAATACTTCGTACCTACGTCGTGGGTAACGCAGGAACGTCGCTTCTGGACTACGTGTACGTTGATGCGAACGGAAGAGGAGAGATAGCGAGGATACGCCGGAGGGTGCATACGACGATATCGGAAAGGCATGAATATAGATTGTAATGGACAGCGGCGTTGGCCGGAGGTTCGACGATGAGAATCGAGGGCGGCAAGGGCGCGCTGGGCTTTTCCCTCCGCTCGGTTTCTGCCACCACGCGTGTGGTCCGCCGACGAGGAATTTTCGTTTAGATTCTTGTTCCAAAGAAAGCGGAGCGCGATCTCACCGAGCGATACACGAAGTCGTGCGGGAAGGAAACGAAGAAAAGGAAGAAAATAAAAGTTCATTTCTGCGGAGTCAACGTCCCAGCGGATTCTCCGAGTCGCTCCGGACTTTTCTTTAATGAATTTTCTCTTGGAAGGGATAACGTTCTCGTCGAGACGCCGAGCGCGCACGCTCTCTCTCTCTCTCTCTCCATGGTTCAATTCATTTAGATATCTGATAATTATTCCGCCTGGTCGCCTGGAGCTCCCCGCGATAAGGCTGTCTCCCGAGCTTTTTCATTTATCTCGGCTATGAGAGTCGACGGGGCTTCCCCCGGTCTCGGATCAAGCGCGCTCTACCGATTTACTTCGTTATCGGGATAACCGGTATCAATGATATTTATGCGCGATATTAAGGTAGGAGGGCTTCCTAAAACGTCGTTGAGCCCTGAGGCATCGACGTACCTCGTCTCCATCTTTCACAGCTCCCAACGTAACTCCGCGTACGCCTGTGCCAGCATCGAGTAGGTGCGGAGCGTATGCACGTACGTCGAGGCCGCACTGCGTTTTCCTCGCGGAGAGTGCGGAGCAAGAGCGCAACGACAGGAGCGACGGCACCGGGGTTGAGTAGCTGCCCCGAGGGGCAACACGTTCCCCGTCTTTACGACGCCTCCGGTAATGCAGGCGTCGCCGCAATAATATTTATAGCCGGTCGCGAGATTATAATATCTTATTTCGTGGACGCTGCGTGTCGCTCTCTCGTGCTGTATCCGGTTCTCTTGCTCCTTCTTTCTCTCCGCCCCTCTCTCCGTCCGCCGAGAGAGTCACCGTTTTCTCATGACGCAAATGGGAATAAGAACCGCGTGGGCCAATGAGGAACATTATAAAATCTACTCTACATTTTATAACGCGAGATCCCGGGGCTCTCTTACCGGGCTTTATAGCACGACGGTACATGGGGCCCGGCATAACAGTGCGATCTAGCTGATGCACTTACAGAGTTTAGCCTCGTCCGCTAATCTAAGAAGGTATCGATTTAATGGTATCGCTATCTTCCTTATTGCTGGAAGTGCGCATGAGAAGAAAAAAAAATAAAAGGAGAAGAACCGCACAGGCTGAGCGGCCGTATAATCTTCCTATCCTGTAAGAGGCCAGCTTTCAGTGTATCGCCGTGAAGTATAAGCTTATACGTGCACATAGAGGAGTTCACTGCACGTGGACGTTCACAGTTTCCACAAAAGCGCGAAAGAACCTTGTAACGTACACTTTTCATGCCGCAGAAGAGTATTTCGATGCATCGAATGTGGCAATCCAAGTGAGTCCATATTCGCTGAGATATTCTGCAATAGCAGCTCCGGTCGAGCTCTGCACAACCGTACGGCGAGCCGCTTGCTCCAAGAATGGCGCGAATCCCCGCCGGTTGCGTTACACGCTTTACACTCCGCTCGAAACATTTGTAATCGTCGTAAATACAACACTCCGTTTACCTCGTTGGCATCTCCATACGTGTAAGCGTTCGGGGTTCGAATTTACCGGGAGAGATACTCGCAACGTTCCGGCGCGTCTGATACAACGAGTCTTTATTATTTTATTCCCGAGGATGAAATTACACGCGATAACGTGTCTATCTGCCTTCTGGCGAATAATTCCGGAATTACGTTTACTAATTTACGCACGAGCCGGCGTCGAACGACCGAGCGGAACGGCGGCCGGCTCGATGAAAATATTGAATGAATAGCAGAAGATGCAATTTCGAGCGGGCTTTTATTTCGTCGGCGAGTAAAAACGGGCGCGTACGTAGCTGCCAGCCGGAAACGGAGTAGCCCAGACATCCGCATCAATTTTGCGTTCTCTCATCCGCCGGGGCCTTTAAATATGTATGAAGCGAAGTGAAAAAAAGAATGTAGAGTACAACTAGGGAAAGAGGCGGTAGAAGCGCGGAGTCTTCCAAACTGATTGCAGGTAGAACAGTTTCTGTTTGTTCTCGCCGAGGCACTCCAGGCTGACTTCGGTACACACACGGCGGTAGACTCGAATGCAATTGAGCGTGAAGTGTCTTTGTGATGGTCCAGCATGCGCGGTCCACGGAACACACAGTTTAATAGAAAAATGTAGTAACGGAAGACTTTTTTTTCAGACTCTTGCTTCGCGTACGATATGAATATTCTGTGCCAGGTGCTGGAAAGTAGTACCCGCTATATCTGTATCGGGTATACAATATTGTCGTATACCGACGGATGAACGAGGGAAGCCCAGAACAACGAAACAAGCTGCTCTGCAGCCTGAACACCATACGACACCTACAAGATAAAGGATGGACAATAAAACGCGAAAAAAAAGTGTCGGAAGAAGCTAAAGGAAGATAAAATGTTATCCAGCTAGGCCCCCAAGTGTCTATACTTTCCTCTTATCATTGTTATTATTCGAACAACGACGTCATGGGTGATACTTTAATATCCGAAGCAATTTCGCGGGTTACCGGTCCCTGTCGCCCAACTCCCCCACTCTCGTGTAATTCTGTCTCTTCCGTCTGCTTTGTCTCTCTTTCGTTGCGTTTCTTTCATCAAAATTCTCTGCGTTATCTTGATCTCCGTTCTAGCTTTTGTGCCCCCCGTCTCTTTCCCGCTCGCTCCCTCGCCGATGCCTCGTCGCCGACGAGAACCTCACCTTTCCTTCGGACCCCTCGGCGCTTCCAGTCTTGTCCCGTAAGAGCCCACCCTGTATTCCTCTTTGCACGCTCTTCCACTTACGATCTCCAGTCTCCCAATAAGCTCCACCGTAGGATTCCCCGGGAATCGTAGCTGCGGAGGGTTCGTGCGAGCAGCAATGCCAACGGACCGAGAGCGAAGGGATATATGGCAACCCTCACGACACCCCGGATACCTCGACTGCACTCGGTTCCGCGACGATGGTCACGCCGAATGGGCCATCCCACGACACCGATACCCTCGCCTTTATATTCCCCGAGTCTCAAACCCCCCTCCCACTCTTCACCCCCTTGATCGAACAGTGTCAAGGGTGGTATCTTCCACTCGTCGAGCAAGTGCCGACCCGACGATGATCCTCTTTCGATAAGCAATTCGACTGTTGTCGCGCCGGTTAAATGTGGATCATTCGGCTTTTGGGAGTAATACATCGAAGATGAATTGTCGCGTTTCTTAGACCTCGATACCTTATTCATCCCGGGTGATAAAATTTGCATTCTCAATTTTATATATCAACGCTACATTGATTCTCAATTCTTGTACTTTTCAGCTTCAGCGAGTGACGTCAGATATTTTTTTATATTCGTCATCGATGTTATTTTTATCTTGTTGTTTTTGCCAACTGGAGAATTATGCGGACGAGTCGTAAATGATTGGAAATTATACCTCAAATGATTATCGTGAGTCCCGATAATATGGTCGATATTGCAACATTGTAACGGCATACTTCGGATCGATTATATTCGTTGAAACGAAGCAATTTATAACTTCGACTCTCAAATTAGCTTATCTCGCGGAAGATCTTGGCAGCGTTGATACATGTAATACGAATATTCGAGTGCAACGAATCGATAAGAGGCGAATGTATCGAGGACTCGGTATGGGTCGCATGTTTGTCACCTATGGGGCTCCCACACGCATACGCGCTTTTAATTAAACCGGCGAAATCGAGAAAGGCAGCGCGCGAGAGGGGCGAGGGAGTTTCGCAGGTCCCTGGAAATTGGAAGGACGGGTTCTCTTTCGAGGCTAAATTGGGGGGCGATTGCAGCGGCCCGGTCTTTCTCTCCGTCTCGCCGTACCTTTCTCTCGTTTCGTCTCCCTTCCCTCGTCTTGAAGTTCACTGCTCTCTTTCTCTCTTCCACCCCCACCGCGGGTTGCACAAAGCGCGAAGGATACCAAGGGAGCCCATGCAGCCCCGCCTCATTCCGCCATCATGTTTTCGTGAACCACGCAATTATCAGGTACCTCGGCTTATACCTCGACGCAGTATCTTTAGCGGGAGATACCGAGGTGGGGGGCAACCTAAAATTTCGCAAGCTTTCCCAACACAAACTCCGATACGGTCTCCTCAATCCCTGGTGAACGCTTTCGTCCGTATCGCGAAATTCATGAAGTACGGGTGTTACAATTGATAATCGAAACTTTCCTCTCGAAAATTAATTGGCCGATCATCCAGGGACTTCATTAAAGACAGCAAATTTATCATTCTACATTTATCTGTCCAGTATTCAAAAATTTATGAAGTTATTTATGAAATAATACGCGGCCCATAATGTTTGAAAGATTAGATATTTAAAGAATTTCCGCTAACGTTAGGAGGGTTAAAAAACAAATATAAAATTGGTGATAATGATGATATCAGATTGGGATTAGAGAAAATTGTAATTTTTGGACAAAGGAGGTAAAAAGAGAAGTTTCATGGTTCAGCGGCTCTGTACAATGTAAACCGGGCACGTCCCTCTGTTCGACTGTGGGTTCCTCTATGGGTATTGATCGGCTTCGATATACCGCATTGAACACGCAAAGCCAGACACTCTCTTGTGCATATACTACCGCCGCTGTACATAGAGAAGTACAACACGAGCTGTGTATACCCCATGTATATACCGTGTATATTCCGTTGCAGACTCATTTTGTATTCTTTTTCTCGTTTCGTTCGTTCGTTCTCTCCCTCTCTTTTTATTTCAGCCTCGACTCATTCCGGCCTCCCACAATCTTCAGTAGGCGAGGAGGATTACCTTCTTCCTCTCGTCCCTCTCCCTCGCTCTTTGCATCGTTTCATTTTCGT
>JAPYZC010000540.1:0-52097 GCA_030522665.1 Ichneumoninae sp. A BG-2022a | reverse complement strand
AAGTAGCCTCATGCCCGGCGACCCCTTTGCGACCGCGCCTCCGATTGCATCCGCCCCGAGCAATAAGGTTGCCTTTTAGGGCAACTGCTCTCAGCGGGCGCTATTCGCAGTCTAATCAACTTAGCTCGCCGGCGTTACGGGCTTCGGGGCGGTAAGGCAAGGAAAGTAAGGTCGTCCGGGATCCGGTATATACGTCGCTACCGTGTTCGCACCAACCCCGTCTGCCTTCTCAAACCCCCACCAAGTTTGATAAGTTGGTCGATGAAAATTTCAAACTCTTCTTGAGCTGTGGGCACGATAGCCACCAGCGTGCGCCCCCGATATCAAACGCTAATACGGTGTGGTGGAAACTCCTCGAGTATAAACGAGGAGAGATGCTCGGAAAACTTGGCCGCATAATAATTTGCCTGGCATGGTTCAATACAACACACAGCGAGGGGTTTGTGTATGCGCGAGGTCGGCGGGTGGTACCGGTTTACGAGATTACCGTGAAATTGAGGAAAAATCTCACCGACCGACCATCCACCGCTACCCAATTCGCGTTTCCGGAGCAATAAATAGACTACAACTTGTTGGATATTGCTGCCGGAATGTCAATAATAATCAGAGACAAGTAATTACCTGCTTATGCACGGCACAGCGGTAGCCATTAATTGGATATATTCCGGCGCCGGGTTCGCTACTGTTTATCGGCTAATGGTAAAACATAAATGTTACGGGAGACAAACATCGAAGCGGTCGGTCGAAAACTAATCAAACTGCCGATGCCGATGGAAATTCCTGTGAGCAAATCAGGAAGCACAAATACCGCGCGTACTAGAGACAGAGGCCGAGGGGAGCTCTCGCGAGAAAGTTTCTTCCAGCCGCAAGTGCCGTGGCGTTCGTAATTAAACAGCTTTCGGTACGTGTTTTGCTTGCACGGTAACGGCTTCGAATTCAATTGAAAACTCGTAGGAAAATTCGATGGTGAAATATATACATCGGGGCTGTTTCATCGTTGAAACGACACTCGCGGAATGGTGGGTATGAATAAATAGAAGTCTCTTTTATTAAAATGGAAGTTGATAAATCTCCGTTTTCCCGTAACGCACGGGGAGATATGAACGGAGTGAGTGGAAGATCGCGAAATTCATGCCTGTCCCCCGAGTCCCACGTCACGGTTATACGGGAGAACCACGGTAAAATCTATGGAAATTTGCGCTTTTATTAGCATTCATATCCCAGTGACTCGGGAGCCGGAGAATTATAGTTATAACTCTCGGCACCCGTCACTTCATTCATATGTGTTATTAAAATTCTTATAACCACGTTTGAGAAAACGGCAACGCCCCCCCCCCTCTCCCTCCCTCGATGTTGGAAAATTATATGCGAGAAATAAAAAAAAATGAATACAATTAACCGACAGCGGTGGACGCGCGGTTGGCGCACGGCTCTGGTGATTCGTTCGCGGTCACTACTTGGATAGGTGACCGCTTAGCCGTGCGCTAGCTGGCGCATCGACCGTTGAGCGGGAGGCGGTTTCTTCTGAGACTTTGGTGTTTCTGCACTGTACTCAAGTGCACAAATATTGGTGGTTCAGTAGAATATGGCTGTCTGTACCGGCACGGGTTTTCCGTAGTTTCCCCGTGTCCCTGGCAAATTCGGTACAGTGTAGCTGAGTCGGTTACGGACGCGCAGGAAGTTAGATAGCTTAGCTAAGTGCGGGTAGGGAGTGCTAGGGGGGAATCGGGATGGCGTTCCGTAAAAACCCGACAGGGTATACGGTGGAATTGGAACAATAAAAAAAAAATAAAAAAAATTAATGAATACAATTTACATTATATATGTTGGACGAAAAATGTATGAAAATAAAAATGTAAACAATGGCCGTCGATCGGGTGGCTTTTCACCTGCGAGTGAAAGGTCACTCTTATAACCACGTTTGAGAAATCGGTAAATCCCCTCCCCCTCCCCGAGATGTTGGAAAATTATATGCGAGAAATAAAAAAATTGAATACAATTTACATTATATGTTGGACGAAAAATGTATGAAAATAAAAATTTAAACAATGGCCGTCGATCGGGTGGCTTTTCACCTGCAAATGAAAGGTCATCAGCGAACGAGCACTGTGCGATGGAACTTGTTAATTTTTCATTATTTATTCGTTGAATTTTCCTCAGCTTTTACTTTTCATTCGTGTATGACATTCTCGCCGTTAATCGGAGGACGATACAAATTTTTTTTGGTCCCAATCTGGATACGGAATAACAAAATAACCGAACCAATTTCTACGCACAAAAATGATGTAAAAAAAAAAACACGAGGAGATGGACAGCTTTAAATTCAGTTGTTATTTCGTGGTGATAATTTGAGGATTTGTGTCTGCCTGACGTAAGTTGAAAGCGGAATATGAGAAACGTTGAAAAGGCTGTATTCATCACTTTGCAAAGCATTTTCGCGAGCTTTAGCTTTCAATGCTTATATCCAGTTCACCATTTCCAGTGAATTTTCCTCCTCGCTCTTCCCCGATTCTCCCCTCCGCTCCTCGTCCCCGCAGCTCTCTAGCTTATGCCACAATTTCCCTCAAGCTCCGGTGGTGCGATTCGGAAATACCACCGATAACCTGCGTTTACGTGTATCGACTCAATACCTCACTCCCCGTACGTTTTGTACACCGCGCAGGTTTATACATACACTCCTGTGTACGAATCTCGAAGCTCCCGCTTATCGTCTATACCTATGCCACATCTGGGGCTTTCGACATATACGTCCGACCTCAGCGGTAGATAGTTTAACGGGCTTTCACTGGGAAGCATCTGCCAGAATCACGAGAATGCAGACAATGACGGTATAATCATCATTATCGTAGGATTTGTACGGAACGCTGCAATAGGTCAACGTATTGCCTCTGGCGCCATAAGACATAAGACCTTCTTATTAGCTCCCAAATGTAAAATGTGTGTTGGGTATGTGTAATATATAATACGGATTTGTGTATACCAAAGGTAAATCAAATTGTTTATGTGAAAACAACTTTCACGTGGCGTATGATCGAGAAGTGTCCTCAACGAGTGTTAGGGTCTCCTACACTGAGAGAAGGAGCTAGTAAAGATGACTATATCACTGGAGAGGTATTACCATAGCACATAAGGTAAACGGCCCAGTTTCCGCCACCTTTAGGCCCAGTTTCCGATCTTCAATTGTTAAAGGGAATATTTTATAAAAAATATACGTATCGCGGCATTTCGTTTGTATTTAACGTATACTGTATTTATTATTAGTATAAATTGCGATTAATGGCGGTAACTGGGACAGCGGCGGAAACTGGGCCGTTTACCTTAGTAGTAGGAAACTAGGGCGCCATGTATGATAGGAAGTACCGGATATATAACCATTTTTCGTAGACATTATGGTAAAAATTGTTAAAAAATCTAAGAGTTTCCGTCATAGATGGCGCTCTAGTGCCCTACTATGCGCTGTGGTATTTTTTACTAGATCCTTCTCTGAGTGTACGAGTACTCAAAATAATCGGTGCTTGGGAGAGGCCCAACAAGAAGAATAATCGGGGTCGGGGAGGGGGGGCTAGGGGAATACGCAGGTCCCGGAGGGTTTCCCTAGGGAAAAAATATCAGGGCCCAGTACGCCCCTAGGGAAAATAATCAGGGCCCTCGATGGGTTTTCAAGTAAATAAAGCCCTGCACGGGACCTCTAATGGTGCGTTGAATAATCAAAGTTTGGGGGGCTCCTTAGGGGACTTAAACCCTAAACCTGGGCTCCCCTTCCAGGCCGTGGTTACAGGGATTAAGAGGAGCACTGTAAAAAAAATTTATTTGAAAATTCATGAAAGGTATTGGAAGCTTTTTTACATAAACTGTTTCTGAATTTTCAGACACATGTGTGTTGCAATTTTACAGTAAAATTTGTATTTTTAATGGACATTTTTGTAAATTCCAGGCAAAAAATTTCTAATTTTAATATCTCGTATTTTTATTTTACAGTACAAGTACATTAATGTTCATTTAACGGAAGTAATGTAAGTAAACTTCACTTTCCAGTACATTAAATTTACAATTTATTTTTACAGTGAGGTCCTCTTAAAACTACTGTAGGCATTTTCGCATACAATTTCAGTGCACGCAAATAGTTATAAATCTTCACTATCTAAACTCCAAGGTCTTCTAGGCCAAAATCTTTCAGCGTGCCCATTCGCCACTTTCATCCCATTCACAGAATAGGTATTCGCGATCGACAACCGCAAACAACCGAAGCTATACAACATTTCCGAATCCCTTCCACGAACCCCATGAACTTGATCGATCACCTTGACGTGTATATAATCGGCGTTCAACGAAAACAATGAATTCTTATCTTCAAGCCCCAGGCCGGGTTTGCATGCCACGCCGTGCCTCGCGTATCGCCCCACGGTCACCCATCGCTCCTGTCGGGTTATCGATAACTTTCAATCACTTCGCCCTTGCGTGCATTCCATCGATCACTTGGCGTGATTCTTCGACGCATCTGTACGGCGAGAGAGCTTCCGTCCGAAACTTTTCATTGAACAAATGCGTAACTTATCCGCAATGCACTATGGGGCAACCGTCGATCTCTCGCTGACGTTGTCGATCATTCTACGTCACTGTACCGACCGGGTTTTTAACGCGGGCACGTATATGCCAAAACCCCCTCCCCCCCCCGGGTCTCCTCCCTTGACGGCAAAATTATTCATTATTCAAATTTAACCGATAAGCCGCCATGTATATATAATGCACTGGAATTAAATTAGATCCAGCAACGATTATTTAATATTAATCGTCGGTATGAATTTCACGTTCCATTGGATCGATGAGAAACCCTGTCACTTAATTGTACTTCTCTCCCGGCTAAATACGTATGTACAGCAAGACACTTTGATACGAAACTCGTCGTACTGAAGCCCGAGACACGACAGCCAGCCGAGTATCGCATGCATTCGCTTGTCTAGCTGTCTCCCTGCATTACCAAAACATTCCAGGTACATCCGCATCAGCCTCGGATATGGAGGAGCTTCTGTTCAAGACGCGTATACCCTCGAGTGTCTCTCGCTGCCTCGTAACTCTCGTAATGAAATTCTTGGCATTATTAAATATCATTCGGTCGGTGGAGCAGCACGGTTCCCAAGGATAACGGAATCAAAAGGGAACGTCGTGGTGGGATTGGAGAGGCATTCGATTTGACGGGCGAGCGGATTCGGTCGGACGCGTGTCTGGCAGCGTTCTTAGCGTCACGTCTCCTTTACACCGCGGTTACAGGAAATTATAGATTTCTAATGTAACCAGGATTTCCGACCTTGAAGAAGAGGTCCATGAAAAACGTTTCTCGACCGTGATCATGGAGATTCATCAATTCGAGGAGTTCTTCGGAAGATCACTTTGGGTAGGAGAGGGGCAAAATGGCACAGCGGCGCAAACGGGATGAGACAAACCGCAATTTTCCAATAACTTTTGGATGGTGGCGATTGTGGTCCGTGGGGCAAAACGCGGTTGCAAATCCGAATGCATCGTTGGGACAAAATGGGGCATCCAAAAATTATTGTAAAATTGAGTTTTGCCCTCACTATCCCGTTTTGCCCCACTGTTCTATTTTGCCCCGGTCTCCCCTAATATAAATGTGATTGCAGGTATGCACCAGAATTTGACCTCGGAGAAGAGGTCCGTGGAAAACGATGCTCGGATGCGATCATGCAGAGCTTCGTTCATTTAGAGAGTTCTTCGCAGATCATCTTGCATAATATGAATGTGGTTTTTCCTCGAACATTTGCCAGATATGTTATCCTCCCGCGAACATTATTGATTCCCACTACCCAGGTGCTGTTTCCGAGCTAGGTTGACGTTGGACCTACTATGACCTCCTGAGATAGAAAGTCGACCCGACTCCGGTCGCACATGGAGGCCCGACTATCAGTTAACATCGCGATGATAACATCGGTCCAACTTTATCAAACGACGTTGCCCTAATGTTGGCTACCGATGTCCAGCCAGCGTTGAATAGAAAATGTTAATAAGCAATAAAAAAATATTTATATCGACCTGCGCGACTTTTAAATGCTTTTTTTATGATCCTATAATTGCTTTTTTCTAGTTTCTTTCCTTCACACATTGGAATCAACACAATCATTTTTTTTGTTGGTAATGAGGACTTCAACCCGTGACCCCGGAACTACTAGTCGACGCTGTTACGTACTCGGCTATGCTCACCTTAAATATTTTATTTTGCAATCTTATATAAAAGCTGTATGTCTACTGCATCTTTATCTAATATTAACTTACCAATTGCTTTAAATTGTCTAAGTGTTATTATTTCATTTTTGTTATTAACACTTTAATTAATAATTATTTATGAAACTTAACAGTACTGTAGATAAAGCTATAGTCAAGGAATCTGGGATAATAAAAAAGGATTCAGCATTCGCGCAAATTTAAAAAAAATGTCATCACATATTAATATTTTGTGTTGGACGTTGGCTGAACGTCGCTACCGGATACTGGGCCAAAGTCGTTCAACGTCATAAGTGAATGTCCACTTGATATCGCCTAACACGCATCATTACGACGATCCGCCAGCGCCGCTTCACTCCGGTAAGCAGCGTTTTGCCAACTATTGAGTCCAACGTTGGAGTGGTTGTCAACCGACAGTTTAGCCAATGCTGGACATTGGTCGAGATTCGACCATCGGCTGACAACCTGCTGCCGACCAAAAGCTACCCGAGTAGACATTTCGAGCGTTACATCGGGCCCTGATAAGGGCCTGATTGGGCCTTACCAGGACTCTATCAGGGCCCGATGTAACGCTCGAAAATTTCTACTCGGGTAATCATCGGCCATGTTTCGAACGTTGGCCAACCGCAGCTGGCTACGCACCGAAAGTAAGAAACAAAAGCAACCCGAACGACAGACAACGAACGAAAATATCAAGTCCGAGTCTGGAGGGGTCAGCAGTCTCAGGAACCGAGTTTACGACATGGCAGGGAACACCCGCGCGAAAATTAAGAGGAATTTTAAGTTATTACGAGAGTAAAAGCGTTCGTGGTTCGCGATGGTGGATACGACTCGAGACCGTAGGATTGGGGGGTTTGGCCCGCGGAGGGTCGTGCCGTGTCGTCGTATATTCCTCCGTTCGAGTAATTGGTCCAGCAATTACCCGGCAGCCGACGGAGCAAGAGGAGCGCGTAGCGTCGCCCATTCGTCGGAGCGGCCGCTGATCCTCGCGTGAGAACCCGCTGGCTTGCTGCTGCCGCTGGTCAGTCTGGTCCTCATTCTCCTCTTCGCCGCGTCGTCCAGAAAGAAACGGGTATAGACTCTTCCGCCTCGGAAGTATCTACCCTCCGTTATATACGTGTATACTCGGTGGGCCACCATCGACAAGAAAAGTTTATTTGCAGGAGGGCAAGGGGGCAGGCCGAGGTGGGTTTTCTGCACCCGGAGCTCTCCTTCGGTCAGTACCAACAGAGCGAAGATTGAACGACCGCGCGCGGATGCGCCCGTTTTAAACTCCCCGGCCATCCGAGCATCAACGGCGAACCCGGGTCCATCGGAGGAAGCAACGACACGGGCACACGCGACAAATTGCCGCGAGAACTCGCTAAAATAAAATGACGAATATCCTCGAACGAGGATAGGACGGAGCGTTGCGGAGTAAGTCGATTGATTGATGGATTATGATGGAGAGTTCTCGGACGTCGCCGATGGCTCTCCGCCGGTCAAGAAGGAGGAGCACGCGCTCCAGAAGAAAGACCCGACCGGGGCTCGGAGCGGAATAACAAAAAGAATCTCCGGCACACATTGCCAATTGGTTAGGCGCAACGATAAATATAGGTCCAACAAAAAAAAGAAAAAAAAACCACTTTCGACAGCCGGACGAAGGTTTCAATCGTGCGAGCCCTGTAGCTCCGCGACGAAAGAAACGTACCTCGTGCACTCGGTGCATCGACCGGAGCCCGTGTGTGTTGGTCCGATCGGTGATTATTGAATAATGGAATACGTTTTAATGCAGCATCTTTTTATCGCATCGAAACTTGTGTACGGTCGAAAGAAACATAACACGGGTGTCTCTCCGTCGGTCCATGATACAAATGGGATTGATTGCCAAATTCAGTTAACCGTGACAGGGTATTCCACGTGCGTAGTCGCCGCGGTGCGTTGACGGGTGAACTTCCCAGATACCGACGTCCCCGTGTCCCCGACGACGATATAATTTACGGTAACTATCGGGACGAAAGAAGACATCGTCGCGGGTCTCTCTTGGAAGACGACGAGAAGAAAAGGAAAAAATGGTTTAAAAAAAAGGGAAGGGAACGGCGATGAGAGCTTTGCCTGCCACTGTTGCTCGGCAGTTCCAGGCCGGGTAGGCGGGCGCGTAAACACTTTAATTCGCCGCGGCGCGCAAACGTTATTACGGCCAGCACTCCGCCATTAATCATCCGAGGCATCGTTGCCCGGCATTAATTATCCCGGCCATTTTCTAGCGTGTGCCGGAGCAACGGAGCTGCACACGCAGGGTGTAGAGCGCCCAGCAGCAGTTTCCCGGGCTTCCGTGATCCTCAACCCCTCTACGACCACCGCCATCACCGACGCTACCCATCGCCCCGCCAAGGGGGTGAACCCGACCTCCCACAACGGGGTTTCGAGAGTCAGCCTATTCGCATGAAATTGATACGTTCTCTGCCCCTTCCACGCCCGGTCCGTTCCCTCCCTCGCTCTCTCCGTCTGTGTTGTGTATTAAACCGGCATGATCCGAGCTACCCGCGAGCGGCACGTAAATGCCGTTCCTGCGCAGCAGCTCGTGCGGGCCAAGCCTTTCTCCCCAAAATTTTGGTACACATCATTCTACTTCGGCACAGAGATTAATTTATTGATAATATTCGTGTCTGTGACGCTCGTTAATATCGCACGGAGCCGGGTAAAGCGGTAACGGGGAAAAACTGTGGGATACGATTCAATTACTCCGTTGCCGATGGAAACACTCGATTCCATTCACCTACTGTGAATCCTCTCTTCTTACCCCCTTTTGGAATTTTTTTTTTTTTTTTTTTTTTTTTTGCACATAGGGATACGAAACGAGGGAAGGGAGTGGGGAATGCACGTGTGTGCGGAACTGGCTAGCCCACCGATCTCGTTCGTACCGCGCGGTGCCTACATATTCATTCGTACGTAAGCCAGTTTTTGCTCGTTGGCTACCTCGGAGCGGTCGCCACTGCCGCAGATGACTAATAGCTCGCGAGGGAATCGTTTCGGGTTAGAGGATTCCCAGGGCATTTGTGTACACGATTTTTCACAGGTACGAGCCCCCTCTCCGCTGGTGGATCTTCTGGCCGGGATGGTTTACGCGGCTCTCACGTATATACATGTAATATCTATTTCCATACCGCTCGAAGATGATAAACTCGGCAGCGATTCCCTTGATCACGTGTTAAAAAATTCAGCCTCAAATAGCTATAAAAACGTTAGTTTTTTTTTTTTTTTTAATCTGCAAGTTGCCGCATGTTACGAACTGAGATCTGTTGCTTGGGAAGAAATGCGAAGAGCTTCTTGCTAAGTGGGTTACCAATTGTCCGCACTGAAAAAAAATATCATTGACTCAAGTAAAATTTGATTGCGGGCTGCCAAAGAAAAAAATTATTATTTCAATTCTACTTTTAATTCTAACAATGCCATACGGGGTTGAAACGATAACACGTTTGACACGATCACCTTCACAATCTTGCCGTCGTTGTTTCAATATCATATGGAATTGTAAGAATTGAAAGTAGAATCGGAATAACAATTTTTTTATTTGGCAGCCCGCAAGTAAATTTTTTATCAGTGCGGCATTCCAAATTTTCTGCAGTTTTTCGTGTGTCAGAGGGGACCTTCTGGGACATATAAAACATACAATTCAACCGAAAACCTGCTGCGTATGTAAGGAGGAAAATGAGGACCAAGTAGATACAGTGGCACATTTACACATCTACCAGGTATATCTTCATGTTCTTACAACTCTCCTATAATACAAGCCTCTGCTTGAACTCTCACATAAGAAAACTCTATCAGATAATAACTTTGGCAAATCGAATAAACGCTTATACCTCTACCATGTTACAAATCTACCAGAATACAGGGCTCCGAAAACATGTCTACTATTTAATCGAAAAGGGCAGAAGGGTCTACCATTTAATTCCAGAAGAGCATATAAGCACCTTCACATACTTGCAACTCTACCAGAATGTAAACCTCTGCTTGAACTCTAACATTATAAAACTCGACCAGATAATAGCTCTACCAAATCAAATAACCACTTAGATCTCTACCAGGTCACACGTCTACCAGAATACAGGCCTCCTCAACATGTCTACCATATCGACGATCTAATGCGAGAAGGACGTATAGACCGTGCTTATGCACAACCTATATGGCCTTGTGGCATTAAGCCATCGATATTATGATTCTACCGTGTAGACCCAGAAAAAAAATTATTTATCGGCCACCGTTTATTAAGATCCAGTAAAATATGTATTTGATTTAAATAAATATTTATTTAAATCAAATAAATATTTTACATAATCTCAATAAACTATGGACATCAAATAATTTTTTTTCTGGGTGTACAAGTCCATCGGATCACAACCCTAACAAAGTAAAACTCACGGATCGCAGAATTCTTCAGGATGATACAAAACGCCTGGTGATGCCGCTTTATCCGGAGCAATTCCGCCCCCAGAGAGTTGTATTGTGACAGACTTCCAATACAGTAGTGTTGTAATAAAGTAGAGACGTTTCCACAGGCCTCTATTCTAGTGGAGCGGCTGTTTGATTTGGTGGAGTTGTTATACGTTAAGGTGTTGACAGAGCTTTACATTGCGGTAGAGTTGTACTTCGGTGAAGTTACACCTGGTAGAGATGTAAAAATGCCGAGATAGTAAATAACATCGAGTATTTCTCGCGGATCACTTCGTCGAGGAAAATGAAGTCATCTATGGACTGGCCGGCGACCGGAGTCCGGTAGCACGTATGCTCGTTCGGTGCAGCGACAACGACCATGTAGAAGCCTCTTTACCCGGAACCCGGCCGCATGTGTCGGACATAGAAAAGCCTCTTTTTCACAAGAACTTCCCGCGAGAAGAGGATTCGCGCCAGATTTTTCTCCTCGACTCCCTCCCTCGACACGAAAAGCGAAGAAATAATCCGTAGAACGTTCCTTTTCATTCCAGCGACAAAGTCGACACCCGGAAGCCGGACCGAAAAGCTGGACGAGATCCTTTCGGCGATTCTCCTCTCCCGGGTCGCCCACTCGCCCCCCATTGTTGCGAGAGAAACGTGAGAAGAAGAGCGGGTGAAGTAGAGAGTGGAACAGAATGCATTCGACGCTTCGCTAAAGTTTCGACAGTCGAAAGAGCGCGCTCGCCCGGTCTCCACCGGAAAATATCTCGGAGCTCTATCGGTCTTCTGACCAGAAAAACAAACGCGCTTGACCGTTCGTCGCCCACGGATAATTCGGCTATACCGTCCTCCACCCCCGAGAGGACAAAATCCATAGTCGGGAGAACCGGAGCGACGAGCACTCGCTTCTGTTCCTCCAGAACTTTTCTCTGGACTCTCAATTTTTTTTCCACGAATTTCCCCACCTCGCTCTTTTCCTCATGCACTGGTGCTCCTATTTTGCAATCCTATAACGTTCAAGACGTCGCGGACAATACGAATCGCCGACCCCTGTCGGCTTTCACTCACCCCAATTCGAATTCTCCGCAGATGTACCTATATGCTGTAGTGTTTTTAACCTACGTACTGTAAAGGCGAGTACACCCAGAAAAAAAGATTTATTAAAATCAAATAAATTTCGATCTTCAAATGACGTTCATTAAGATAAAAGAAATGTTTACTTGCTTTAACAAAATCCTTTTTTGTTCCGGGTGGGACTTTGTTTTGAGCAATATTGGTATACAAGGATATTGATAGAGTAAATGTAGAGTATAGCCAAAAAAAAGATTTATTAAAATAATAGTAAATTTCGATCTACAAATGACGTTCATTAAGATAAAAGAAATGTTTACTTGCTTTAACAAAATCCTTTTTTGTTCCAGATAGGACTTTGTTTTGAGCAATATTGGTATACAAGGATATTGATAGAGTAAATGTAGAGTACAGCCAGAAAAAAGATTTATTAAAATCAAATAAATTTCGATCTTCAAATTACGTTCATTAAGATGAAAGAAATGTTTACTTGCCTTACCAAAATCCTTTTTTTGTACCGGGTGGAACTTTGTTTTGAGCAATATTGGTATACAAGGATATTGATAGAGTAAATGCAGAGTACAGCCAGAAAAAGGATTTATTAAAATAATAGTAAATTTCGATCTTCAAATGACGTTCATTAAGATAAAAGAAATGTTTACGTGCCTTACCAAAATCCTTTTTTGTTCCGGGTGGGACTTTGTTTTGAGCAATATTGGTATACAAGGATATTGATAGAGTAAATGTAGAGTATACCGAGAAAAAAGATTTATTAAAATAATAGTAAATTTCGATACGAGTGCGAAAAAACTTTTTCTGACGAAAAAACTTTTTCTGACGAGTGTGAGTTTGCAGCACGAGCCGAAGACGAGTGTTGCAATCACACGAGTTCAGAAAACGTTTTTCGCACGAGTATCGAACACAAATTTATTTGACAAGGTAGGAAAATGGGGGTTTTTGCGAAAAAAACCGCCAATTTCCCACCGAGAGAATAAACAAATTTCGATCTTCAAATGACGTTTATTGACTCATATAGACAAGCGCTACGAACGAACGCAATATTAGGCCCAACTGCGGCCATTTCGCCGTGCTTGTCTACCTGAAGAGATAAAGTAAATGTTTACTTGCCATAACAAAATCCTTATTAGATTGAAATAACGGCTATTCTTTAGTGCCAGTAAAAACATTTATTCAATGATTTGTACTTTAAAATAAATATTTATTCGCGCCAAAGAGATCATGTATTTGACGTCATGACAATCGTGGCTAGCATCCGGTAGCACGCATTACAGCGTCGTCAACTCGTCAGTCATCTGAAAACATCTCTCGAAGTTGGTTCTTCGAGGACGCATTCCACAACCACAGTTCGCTCGAGGAATACAGCTTGAAGTAAAATAAAGTTCCATAAAAACAAATCGATGAGTTGCCTCTCTGTTACAATGTAGCGGTTCCCCTTAAGGAATAAATATAGTGCTGTACTATCAGCGAGAGATGTTTTCAGACGACTGACCCGTTGGCGACTCTGTAATGCGTGCTACCGGATAATAACCGCAATTGTCATGACGTTAAACACACGATCACTTTAGCGCGAATAAATATTTATTTTAAAGTACAAATTATTAAATACATTTTTTACTTACACTAAAAAATAGCCGTTTTTTTGAACCTAATAAGGATTTTGTTGTGGCAAGTAAACATTTATTTTATCTCGCCAGATAGACAAGCACGGCGAAATGGCAGCAGTTGGGCCCAATATTTGCAACACGCACGGCACATGTCGCAAACATTCCTCGAACTGTGTCCGTTCGTAGGGCTTGTCTATATAGATAAATATGACCGTCATTCGATGATCAAAATTCATTTTATTTTAATAAATCTTTTTTCTGTTTGCACACTACATTTACTCTATCAATATCCTTGGATACCAACATTGCCCAAAGCAAAGTCGCACCCAGAACAAAAAATATTTGGCTCATAATCCGTAAATAAATATTTGTATGAATGAAGTGAATATTCATTCAAATAAAATCAATATTCGTTTGAATAAAATAAATTTCGCGAGGCACCCGTCAGATAAATAATTTTTGTGTGTGCGAGTACGGCAACTATTGAACGTTGTTTGCGATTCGTCCGGGGCAGGTTGATACCGTTTTTGTCAAAAAGTTGATCGATCGGTGAGCCCTCGAACGGCTATAGTCTACTTTTGAGACAGTCGACTGTACGGTGTAATCGGGAAAACAGTGTAGCAGGGAATCGGGTCACCCCGCTGAAGAACCATCCAACGCTAGCCACTCTCTCAACCCCTCGTGTGCAGTCGACAGACCTTGCCGCCCCCTTCTGTTCCCTCGCCCTCTGTATCTTTCACTCGTCCCGTTTCATATAAATAAATATTGTCCGATGATTGATCGCTACTCTCGGTGCGCTCGCTCGTTCGATCGTGGCCGGAACGTTACATCAGCGCGCTATTCTGTGACCGATGCACGGTATACTGCGCTACAGAGAGTATGCCGGGATGATATCGTTGCGTCCATGCGTTGATGGCATGGCTTCGACGATGGGGTGGACGCGCGGGAAGTGCCCCGTGTCGGGTTCTCCGCCCGGCCACCACCGTATATTCGTTCCTTCCCCCTTCATCTACGGTACGACGGCTTTTTCTTTTTTTTTTTTTCTTTTTTCTATCATATTTATTTTCGTCCTTGCACGCAGAGTAATTTGTCATGGCGACACAATGGCCGTGGGTCTTGTGTCAGCGATACAGATACTGTGGCATAATTCGACGGGGGGACTTTGAAAAAAATCGTGTGCCAAGGCTCGTAATTACAGGATGAGAGATATCGAACGACGGGGGACGCCAAGAACGGGAACGAGACCTTTTGGAAAGGCGATTTTGTGTCAAAGAAATATATAAACCGTACCATATATATACCAGCAGCGGAGCTGGTGGCGACACTAGTGGTAGACTAAGTCCTTTGTGGACTTAAGCCGTTATTATTTTAAATCCCTTTACTTCACGGTCCTATTAGTAGCCAACTTCATGTCCGTGTTGTTGACCCCTATGACCCTATTATTGACCCCGCTGACCGTATTATTGACCCCGCTGACCCTATTATTGACCCCCTCTGACCCTGTTATTGACCTCGCTCGATTCTTGACACGGCGGCTACGGCGAAATCTTTTTATATTATAGAGAGACAACTATACCATACCGATATCATATCTGTATCGTAACTATGTTACACCTATGTTATACCATAGGATAAAAATATGGTTCGGTCCATATATAATTGATTTACGTGTATAATCTTGGTGGACAATATTCACAACTTTTACCCTATCTATACCATACCTATACCCCACCTATATCATATCTAGATCATATCTATAACGTACCGTCACTGTACATTTGCTATACTTTATTTTATCTATACCGTGTCATCAATATATGCCTACATGTTTCACTTGTTAATCTCATATCTATTGATTTTTCCCGCAGTGACATCTTCGAATACAAAATATAGTTTATGAGCAAAAGCGAAGATGTTCGTTCGAATGAACTGCATCAAGGTAAATATCTCAATTGAAAATCAATAAAAAAAAACATTGTGTAAATGAAAAGACCTCTCATGTCCCATCGCTGCCGGAACCACCCTATGAGGAATCGAAAACATAATAAGAGCTACCTTTGCGGCTTTGCGATGCCCAACCATTTGCTCCAAGTGGCACTGGCGGGTTTCCCGAAAGTCGGCAAAACAGTGCCGCTCGGTGTCTACGAGCCCTTGAAACCTCCGGCGCCCCCAGCGTGCAAAATACGGGGAAGCGCATAACAACGAGCGACAGGAGAGATCAGTGGCGAAATTACACGAGCAGCCGTCTGGCAATTCACCTGTCTATTATCGTCGCACGGTCTCGCGCCTCGTCGCGGCGCACCGAGGTGGCAAAACTTAGCTCGGGGTAACAGTCATCGCGAGGCCCGCAGCGGCGAGGTGGAATTGGAGAATGAATCGCTCTATGAGAAGGCGCTATGTGCGACGGTGCTCTATTCTTAGAACGGAATAGTTGTAGAGCTATCGCGTACCCCACTCCGCGTTCCGTGTTGGTTTCTCCCTTCGCTAATCTATTATTCGTCGGCACGCTGGCAAGTTCCCGGCATTTCGCGCGGCGCGTCATTACACGTACGTACGTACGTACGTGGAAACGTGTGTCGCTATCTATTTCAATATCGCTGTACGTACCTTGTATCGGTATGGCGAGCGGATGCATTCGAAATAATATCACATATCGCTATTCCAACGCTCGCTGTTCGCCCCGAGTCTCGTGACGATACCGTCACTGGTTAATGCAAAGCCCAGTCTGTAACCGCGTCTATTGTTGGACTCGTCAACCTCTTGTTATTCCAGTTATAGATATATGTTGTCCGACTTTAGCGACGCAAACGTGTTCTTTACCTCGTGCACCAGCGATGACACGGCACGAGCTAAAGATGTTTGAACTCCGTACTCGCGCTCCACATTAGCCCGTTCACGAATCGCTGGAATTCAATCGTATCCAGGGGGAAAATATGAACGAAGTTTGTAAAATACACATTGAGAAAAAGAAATGGTTGGATCAAGGAAATGCGCGGTGACATAAGTTCAAAGATGTATTTTGTTCGCACAACAAATATGTTTGTTTGAATCAACAAATTTTTTAATAAATCGAAGCAAATAATAATTTACGAAAATAACGCTTTATTTGTACCAAACAAATAACAGTTTTGCACCCAGAAAAAAAATTGATTTTACGGACGCCGTTTATAAAGATTAAATAAAATATTTATTTGATTTATTTTGGGGTGAACAAACAGACGGGAAGTAAACACCGTATTAGCAACGATTCGTAGAGACAACTAAGCTTCAGATTCTGTTCACGAGAGCACAATTGCACTGGGTACGTTCGTTGAAGGACCGCAGGGTGCCCGGAAGCTCCCTCAGTACGGAGTGTGATATTTATGTATGAGTGATGTAGGAATGTGATATATTTTTGTAAGCACTTGCGGTGCAAAAACATGAAAAGCTGGTAAAAAAAATGTATTATCAAATGTGAACTCGACATGTTAAATATTTTGCGGCCCAAATGTATGCTCTTTCTATAAGCAATAAATTTATTATTATATTATATTATTATTATTTGATTAAAATAAATATTTATTTCATTTAAGTAACTATTTACTTAATTAAAATAAATATTTATTTAAATCAAATAAATATTTTACTTAAACCAAATAAACGGTGGTCTTCAAGTAAATTATTTTTCTGGGTGTGAACGCATGTCGCCGTGACTTTTGGTTAATCTAACCAATTTTTTGTTTCAGTGTACGAGTGACGATTGAAAAAAGTGAGAAACAGCTCGGGTAGGGTTTACTCTGGACGGCTAGTACATCGCAGTACTGGCGCGAGACTGGCCAGGCTCCCGGGTTTGGCGCGGTGTCGGGCCAGTGCTGGGATGTTAACCGCCCGGCAGACCTCTACCCCACCTGCGATGAGTTAGAAGTTTTAGGGGTGGGAAAACTTTATAACTGCAGAGATCAATGCTTCCCGCGGAGAGGCGCGAGTGACAACATAGAGCCTCCCCTTAAGGCGATGTGAAACTTCCGTTCCGCCCGACCCGGGACCAGACGGGATCGGAAACTGTAATTCATTTTTTTTCACGGATGCTGACAATTTTCCGTCGAAAGCAAATTCTTGCATGCGAGAATCAGTTCTTAAAAGTAAATAGTCAAGACGGTAAAAAAAAGAAAAGAATAATTACATTTTTTATTACCGACTGCGATATTCCACATGCTCTCCAGCGCTACTTCGCACATAATGCAAGATAAATAGTCCGGCGGCTCCGACGTCGGTCCGAAGTCCAGGAAAACATACAAACTTTTTATTCTTCCCCCTCCACCCGCCCCACTTTACCCCCCCCCCCCCTGCATACGTCTCGCCGCGTTCTCATTTTTATATTCTCAACATTCCGCTCTCCGACTCTTGGCGAGTCTGATCACGAAGGGTCGTTCCCGATGCTACCACTGTGCCTCAGACCTCGTCCTCGTGGCCGACTCTCCTTCTTATGCAACGCGACACGGATTCGTGTAAAGTCGTGAGGGCTTACAGGGAAAGGTAAGATAAAAAAAGTAACTAAAAAAAAAAACTAGTGTCGTCATTCGCACGGGGTCGACGATGGGCTAGGGTGGCGCGCGCCAGTTTCTGGTTCTCTTCCTGCCGCCTCCACTTTTACTTCTGTACGGGGTAATGTGCGGTGTTCGCGACCGTGCCGCAAGGTAGTACGGTCGGGGGTTCTAACAGTCGTCTTGGAGAAAACTTCTGGCCGTTTACGGCCTTAAAGTAACTCGTAAATCTTATTTTTCCCTTCTTGGCGCGTCGGTGTGCCGTACGCGAGGGGGAGACCGGACCTCCCGTACGCCCCGCCGTCGGAGGAAACCCACCTCCGGTACACCGTCGTCGTCGTCGTCGTCGGAGTCGTCCCGCTCGTCCGCACCCACCCCGACAACTGGAGCAAACTTTTTTACGATGGCTTCTTAACGTAATGCATTTATTGTACAATAAAGACCGTCAGCGCGCGCGACCGCGTGCTGCACGAAGCGCTACGAGTTTCAGCGGGAGTAAAGCTCCATGGGAAGAATAAGAAGGACGGGAATGTTGAAGACATTATCAAACGCGTCGTACGGAATCTCGTAACGAATTAAAGAATACAGAAATAAAAAATATATAAATAATGAAAAGTTTTAATAGGATGAAACTGAGAGAACTTTTTTTTCGGAAAAGTAAAAATTCCACGCGAAGAACTTAAAATTTGTTTTCTCTGGCGGAACAAATTTGTTTACGGTAAATTAAAGCGACTGCGAGCACATTTTTTTTTGTTTCGACAAAAAATTGGTTTTGTGAAAACAATTTTGATAAAAAACGAAATCGAAAAAAACATGAAATCATATTTGGCAAGTAGATGTATACGAACGTATACATATACTTATATAAGCATATATGTACTATACTATTATGATGTACTATAGTATTATGTTGTGGAGATTACGCCGAAAATAGTGATAAAAAAATACGAAAACGAGGGCAACATTTTTCATAAAATTTATCAACCGTGCAATAGTTTTCTGAAAATAAAAGTCCAAAATTCACCTAAATTTTGCGACGCTCGCATAAGTCTTCGTACATTTCCCACTTGAGAATGTTCCGACGGGTATTACGGGTTACATAAAACGCAACAACAGCGCTCGCGATGATATTCCACGATTTTGCAGTTTTTTGTTTCTTTGTATAAATTAACTCGATAGTCACTCCGAATTAATTGTGACAGATTGTGAAATAGAAGCGATAATTACTATAATTATAAAAACAGAATAAAAATAACAATTCCTCGTCTATGAGGAAGCAGAATCAATTTTTTAAATACTTTGCGTCGAGACTCGACCGATTATTAATGTCTTTTGACATTGGAAAGCGTCCGATTATGGAACGAATAGAAAAAGTATCGATTTTTTTCCTGCAGGTACATTACCACGCTGCGGATAATCAGCTATTATATTGAGCCCCACTGTGAACCTTTGGCCCGGCTCCTCCGGCGATGGGCGGAAGCGCTCGCCATTGTCATTGGTACGGGAGATGTTATGTATTCCAAGGAGACAACGATCTTTTATCTTTACGGACTACGGACTTTACGAAACGGGCTTCGTGACAGTCATCGTTGGCCAGGGAAACATCGCGCACCTATCCTGTCGATACGTCTCAAATTTGCCGTTGTTTCTACCGTGTGGTAAGGTAAACGGCTCAGTGAGGACCGCGACGCCGCAGAAACAATCTCTTGGGCCGAATCATACCGACCGACAATGATTATCAATTTGATCGGAAAAATCTTATTGGCCGCTGCCCTTTGTGGAATCATCGCTCTGTTTCGTTATTACCACGGTCGACGAATGTTTTACACGAAGGCTGCTAAGATTCCTGGACCGAGAGGACTTCCCATTATTGGCAACGCGCATTCCTTCATTGGGAATTTAGACGGTGATTATCATGTAAATTTATCTTAAAAAACGAACAACAATAACGAAGGTATTTAATTACCGAGAATGATTTATCGGAAATGACAGATATAATGGATAAATTAGTGGAGAAAATGAACACGTATTCTTCACCCACCAGAGTGTGGTTAGGCCCTCGCTTGGCCATTCTTGTATTCGATCCCGATCAGATGAAGGTACGAATAATTGGTGGATTTGAAATGTGCGTTTTTGTGAGTTATGCCAACGAACCACTTTCACCGTGAGCATCAACATTTTCAGACAATTTTCCATAGTCCGTACACCATGGAAAGAGAAGTTCTGTACAAGTTCATGCGTCCTTGGTTGGGAACGGGATTATTGACAGCCCACGGTGAGTTTTCTCTGAGTACACAGAATAGTCGTTGGTACAACAGTTCGATTGTTTCTGGTGTCTCAACCACTCCACCCATGAACAATTCATGTACGCTTTTCATATTCTTGATGTTCTTGATTCTCTTGATTCTCTTGATTCTCTTGATTCTCTTGATTCTCTTGATTCTCTTGATTCGATTCTCTTGATTCTCTTGATTCTCTTGATTCTCTTGATTCTCTTGATTCTCTTGATTCTCTTGATTCTCTTGATTCTCTTGATGTACATTTGTTTTTGATGTTGTCGAAAACATCAAAAACGTTGAAAACATTGAAAACATGGAAGCCATCATAGAGCGAATAATAGTAACAGGCTTTATACACCACCGTCGTAGAGACGAAATGGCACTTTCACCGGAAGCTAATAGCGCCAACGTTCAATACGCGAATACTGGAATCATTCGTAGAGACATTCGCCACGCAATCGATAATCATGACCCGACAGATGAGGAAAGAATTGGAAGCCGTTGAATTCGATATACATCATTACGTATCACTTTGCACCCTAGACATTATATGCGGTGAGGAAAATTTGGATCGCTTGTGGGACCATCATTCAGACGACAGAGACTGTGTATTATATCAGGTTTGCGTTGTACTTGCAGAAACTGTTATGGGTATCAAGATGAACTCTCAGGGAAACTGTAGTCGCTACGCGGACGCAGTAGCTGGGTAACGAATTGTAAAAGTTCCGATTTTTCATTGATGTAACCTGATAAATCTATTTTTTCTTGCGCTGTTTAGTATTACCGAAACGATATGCAAGAGGTTTTTTCGCATCTGGCTACACTCCGACTTAATCTTCGGTCTGACAAAAACGGGAAGAGATCACCGCGAGTATTTAAAGTACTTGCACGGTGTGACGAACGACATTATTCGAAAAAAGAAAAGCTCTTACAACAAGACCCGAGTCAGAAACGAGAGTGAACGTAAGTTGGGACAAATGATGATTCAACGACTGTGAAAACTTCCCAAGTACCGCCTCAAAGCGCTTCAATGTCTATGAAAAACATTTTTGACCCAGAAAAAAGATTTATTCAAATCAAATTTCGATCTTCAAATGACGTTTAGTAAGATAAAAGAAATGTTTCGTTGCCTTAAAAACTTCTTTATTACACTGTAAAAACAATTTGTTTGAATATTAATGAACTGCAATTTTACAGTAAAATTTGTATTTTTCATTAAAATTTTTGTAAAATTCAAGCAAAAGATTTGTCATTTTAATATCTGGTATATTTATTTCACAAGCGAAGTACATTAGTGTTTAATTAATATGAATAATGTTAGCAAATTTCAAGTCCCAGTACATTAAATTTCCAATTTTTTTTAACAGTGTAGATTCAAATAACGGCTTTTCTTTACTTTCAGTAAAAAAATGTATCCGAAGTGACAATTTATTGATTTGTACTTTAAAATAAATGTTTATTCGACACAAAGAAATCGAATCATTGAAAAAACGATTTTTGATAGATATTTATTCGCGCCAAAGAAATAATATATTTGGCACCAAGACAAATACGGCTATTATCGGGCAAAGCGCATTATAGAGTCGTGAACACGTCAATAAAGAGAATAATACTATCAAACAAATAAATATATTAGAATTTAATCGATGCTCTATTAGGTTATGAATCAAATAAACATTTTTCTTCCTGCCTAATAAATTTTCATTCATTGGAATAATTTTTTTTCTGGGTGTACAGACGTGCGGTCGACCACGAAAAAGGCTTTCTTGGATTTGCTGATTGAGTTGTCAAATGACAAAATACTAACCGACCGGGAGCTTCGCGAAGAAGTCGACACGATGCTGTTTGCGGTAAGAATTTAATCGATAGGATGCGCACTGAGAAAAACTTACATAGTAAATAGTTCCCAGGGGGGACGTCTACATTTTACAGTTACGACAATGACCAAAAATTATAGTTGTAACTATAATTATGGTTTATTCAATTGAGTATATACTATTACAAACTATCTATATAGACGTCGCCCCTGGGAAATATTCGTTATAGTAGGAAATACCATCCTTTTTCTCAGTGCGGGTGGATATGTAACGTTGGCGAAGCTGTCAGAGGCCATTTTTCCAGGGCTTCCATACCAATACAACGATCAGCACCTTCGCTATATTCATGCTCGCGAATAATCCCGAGATCCAAGTGAGTAAACTATCAAGTGTCCCGATAAAAATCTGCTGGCAAAGTTGTGTCACGGGGGGATTCGACCTTGCAGGAACGAGCGTATCAAGAACTTTGCGACATATACGGCGACCAAGTGTTCACCGAGACCCCGGTAAAACTCGAAGATCTCAATGGCATGAAATATTTGGAGAGAGTAATACATGAGACAATGAGACTTTTTCCTGTCGTCCCAGTGATGTTGCGTCAGATTACCGGAGATGTCGATATAGGTTTGACCTTCACGTTCTTGGAAATTAATAAAATCGAATGAGTGGGGCAAGTCGACCAGCCCTGTGACTCAGAGTTTCATCGATTTATATACATATATAATAACAAAAATAATAAGTGCTACATGTAGTTAGTGCGTGGGCACGAAATGAAAATAAAAAAGGTGCAAAGTAATTTCCACATGGGTTCCATATTTATTACATTGTTGCGCACAGCTTTTTCTATGAGAAAGTTCGTTAATCGATTTCGGCTTCCTCATGGAGGAAGTAGTGCGCGAAATTGTAATAAATGTGGAAGCCATGTGCAAATTACTTACAAAATGCTTCGTAGCACAAAAATTTCGACATCTTGTAAAATTGAAACCATCAAAATTTATCGCAAAGTTTATTTGTAGAAAATAATCGCTAATTGAAGTTTGCGGACTTTGTTGTTTTGAGGCAATTTTTAATCAATTTTTCATCGTTGATTACAAAGTTGAACCTCGGGTCCGACGTAAAAAAACTAATTTTTCGAGAAATTCACAAATTTCGTGAAATTTAAACTATCAATCGGTTATTTTCCAAACTTAATACCAAACAGTGTGCAGTGTTAATCCTTTCATCTTCCAAATTTGAGCTCAATACTTTCATGTTTACGCGAATTATAGCGTCTTTCGTAATGTAAAAAAAATCAAAATCTCGTAATATCTGACCGCTTGGATAGTTTTTATCAAATTCAATATTTTATCAAAGATCTTTGATAAAAACATAATATTTATGTGCAGTTTTAGGACGATAGCTGAAAATGTACGTAAGTTAGAGATACCAGACATTTATCAGTAATGGTAAAACGCGTATAATTGAGCCTCAATCTTCAAAAAAATTGCACTGAGTGAAGAGACATGACTATTCTACTAGTGCACTAAATTTCAACTTAGTATCTCGAACCATTTTCATAATATAGTCGTTTTAATCGATCAAATCTGTCACACACACATTCTTGCACGCGCACATATGGACACCAGGTGCAAACCGCATTTCTCGACGTTTTGGATAATTTCCCGTACGCTGACACGAAAATCTCGAAAAATGCCTCTATTGTGTAGTAACAATGACTTCCTCTATGGCGAAGCCATTAATCTATGTCTTCCTCATAATGGTATTGCATTGTAATATCCATCACGATGTACCGTTAAAAACGCGGTCAAAAATGTACGTTTTCGAAATTTCAATGCATTTCGGAACGCGTCCATTCTGGCACACCGATAAAAAGGTTTGGTAATATCAACTGAGCTGCGGTTGCGGGTGGCGAAGGAAATATTTGAATCGATGGAAATAAATATTTACTTGAGTGAACGAATATTTATTCGTGCGACCAAAAATTTGTTAATTTTACTGTTCTGTTATTGATGGTAAAAAACATTTTGTTTGACTTAATCGCACTCTCCTATCTCAGAACTGGTCTATTTCCCCCGCGCGTTCACTTTGTTCCACACCCCCATACTAACGAATAGAACCGTGTCTTACAGGTGAATACACTCTGCCGAAAGGCGGTATCGTATTGATTGGTGTTTTGAAAGTTCATCGGTCGGAAAAATACTGGCCAGATCCTCTGAAATTCGATCCCGATCGGTTTCTTCCGGAAGAAGTTGCGAAGCGTCATCCCTATTGTTACGTGCCCTTCAGTGCTGGACCAAAAAATTGCCTTGGTACACAGCTGCCGATAATGATTCCAAGGATCAAAAGGTAATAGGAGCAGAATAACAATTATGCAATTTACAGGACAAAAGTTCGCAATGATGGCCATGAAAGTTATTCTCGCGACTCTATTGCGCCGCTACGTTCTGAAGAGAGATACACTCTTGGATGTGAAGGATATAAAACTGAAAGCAGATCTTTTGAAGGCGTCAAAAACCATCACGATAAAAATTTCCGAGAGAGTCAACGCGAATGTCGAAAAATAAGATAGAGTGGGGCCGAAGTGAACCAGCTAAACGATTCGGGGAATATTATGTAGTTGCGGAACATATTTTTACTATTATTAAGAGACATAACAAATACATCTATTTAAGGCGTCGGGAGAACTAAAAAAATAGGGCAAAAATTGACTCCTCGTTGATTGTAGAGAAAAACAGCAGGAATAATGAACTATTGAATGTATATGTTGGCAATTGGTCATCGATCGAAGACTTTCCACCAAAAAAAAAAAATCAAGAAATTTCAATTCTGAATAATTCACGGCTTACAGGTTGCGTTTCAACCTATTCCCCCTCCAACTATTTTGCCGATGAAATTTGCATTCCAAAAGAAAAAAAATTATACGGGACAAAGTGGACGACTCTTCGGTTTATTTACTGATGCAAATAATAGTAATATCATACACATGTAGTAAACATTTATTAAATCGACATAACTTACACTGTCTTTCTCTCCCTATATGTTACTCAATACTAAAATGAGAAAAAAACGAAAAATAATGCTTTTTGCACCCTTGAAAGTTAGTTTATAGCATCAAAAGGAAGGACGCACCAAGTATTGGTTTTCTTTGTTTTCCGCATTTTATTTTTGAGCAATATATAGGAAGACAAAGACGGCGTAAGTTTTTTTAGATTTTCAATTTTTTACTACATATATTTATACATACATGTACGTATAAATCGTGTACGTATAAATCTTTAGATGTAGTTAGACGGTAGCCTTGTATTCCGGTAGAGTTTTATTTTGATTCTGGTAAATTTCGTTTTTAATTTTCTCGTAGAGTTGTTAGTGCTGTCTTTTTTGGTAGAGTTTTGAGTGGTAAAAATGTAAAAATGTAAAAAAAAATGTGGCCTGGAATATAGTACAATTTTTGTTATTAAAAAACAATATTTTTGACAGTATCGTATATCACGAAACTTCGGCGCACATTTATTCGGCTCTATTTATTCGATCCACCTTTAGTCGTGACTTTGTCGCGCTTCGTCGTTGGAAAACGAGTCGGCGAGGAAGCGCCGGGATGAGATCTCGGCGATATTCGATTAATGCGAGCCGTTCCCGGAAGAATAATCCTTGAATTACTAATCGAACTATCGTTCCGCCGATATCCGTTAAACGAAATGAACTCCGCTCGATTTCCGCGGGGCGCGCCCGACGACGAAGACGAGAACCGATGCTGATCGTCTCAGTAGACTTCGGCTATTACCAACAGGCAGATAAAGAGGGGGAGAGCGACTACGATTGGTACGAGCAGTGGGAACACTATAACGACCGGATGGAAAGAACTAAAACTCGTTTGCCTGATCGTCGTCGACTGTATAAACTTTCGTCTCTGGCTTCCCATCCGGCTTTCGCCAGAAGGGAAAACGCTTCGACGTTACGATTCGTGAGATCGAAAAATACTCGCTTGACGCTGAGAAAGTGGCAATAAAATAAGAATACATTTGCGTTTTCCGCGACGCAGACGTTCGAATGCTATACGGGCATTAAACAGTTTAAGAATGAAACTCGCAGCTAAATGAAAAATACGAAAAAAAAACCGAGTCTTGC
Organism: Ichneumoninae sp. A BG-2022a; assembly: GCA_030522665.1. NCBI lineage: Eukaryota > Metazoa > Arthropoda > Insecta > Hymenoptera > Ichneumonidae > Ichneumoninae sp. A BG-2022a. The sequence goes on along the minus strand of JAPYZC010000540.1, from coordinate 26,007 downwards.
AGCGTTCGATGCGCAGAGTGCAGGGTGAAAATCATTTCGACGAAATCACGCTTAACGTCGTTGCGTCGAACACTTTCGAGCAGAATAGCGGGAGGAGTTGCCGGGCACGGGCAACAGGCAGTCGCTCGATCCGATTTCAATTTCGCCAAGTGGCACTCGCCCATTTTCGGTCGAGTACGCTGCTACTATTCGCCAAAAAAAAGCAAAAAAAAAGGGCGCAGGAAATGGGATAGTGAAAAAAAAGAAGAAACAAAAAAGAGCAGAACGAACGATACTAGGGGGAGAATAGTGTTTCAACGGTTCGACACGCGCTGCGCTTTCACACCGCGGAGAGGACGGGAGAATTCACCAAGTGTGCTACCGGATATCTTCGAACAAAGAGGGCGCCATTGCCGGAGCTTAATAGTTTGTGAAATCGGTGTAAGAGCTTCCTTAACGGTGTTTCGGAATGGACTGGGCTCAATCCCGTCGATGATGTCGTTCGGCGGAACACGTTGGATTTCCGGTGCGACCCTTTCGGTCAATGTTGACCCCCGTTGTGCTCAAAAATTATCCGTAAACATTTTTTATTTAATAATTTTAAAAAAATACAATAAGCCAGACATGAGCAAACGGAAAAATCTCTTCTCGATCATTCGTTAAAATCGCGAGAAAAATACGCCATTGCGGGAGCTTAAGAAGGGAGACTCGCTGCGCGCTGACTTCGCATAAGTTCGATAACAATAAGAAAAACTTGCTAGTACTTCTTGATGGTATAAAAATCTGAAAAAAATCATGTATACTAAAGGTACTGAGAAGATTAATTTTGCATAATAATCATTGAAAAATGTTATTGACAAATTCATCAAAAAATTAATTGGCTAACAAATTACCCGGAAATAAAAATTTTTTTTACGTAAATGATTCGTTTATTTTTCTGAATACATATGAATTTTTTCAGATTTTTAAGTAATCGTTGATTTTTTATTTTTTTTTATAGAACAAAAATTAACGATTAAATGCTGAGAAGATTAATTCTGCATAATAATAGTTAAAAAATGTTATTAACTAATTTATGAAAAATAAAAAGGGTTCAAAAAATCTCCCGGAAAGCTAACGTTTTTTAAAATGAAAATGATTAGATTATTTTTCCGAATACGCGTGAAATTTTTCAAATTTTTAAATTCACTTTGAATGTTGTGACTTTCTACACATTTTTGCCATATAAAAAAAATTCAAAGTGTATTTAAAAATCGGAAAAAATTCATACGTATTCAGAAAAGTGAAGGAAACATTTTCATTAAAAAAAAAAATTAGGTTTCCGGGAGATGTGTTGAACAATTTTATGTTTCATAAATTGGTTAATAACATTTCGGAATTAATATTATGCAATATTAATCTTCTCTACACCTTTAATATGCTTGATTTTTTTTCAGATTTTTATACCATCATTATATTGCGATTCGTCCTCATTTCTCTGAAACTTATACGAAGTGAACACTGTTCGCAAGGGCTACCTTAAACTTACGATGGAGGTATCTAAAAAAATTACGGATTCGAGGCTGATACTCAAACCCGAATAATGTAATCGATCCAATTGAGCCCGATGAAAATCTACTTCGCACAATTGCTAACGGCGATGAAAAGTATGGGTGCGTGAATAACCCGGTAAACCGCTAAAGTGGCATAATCGATTGGATGGAGGGGGGTGGGGGGTGGAAGGAGGGGGGAATGGCGCGTTTGCGGCCGAATAAAACTCGGTTAAACCGAATTGAGAGCGTGCCGGGGTGACCAAATGAAAGAACGTTCGAACACACGAGTCGGTAAATCCGTATTGGAAACTTTACCGACCCCGTACCTCCGAAGGATCGACGCAGGCTTTTCGTCCTGGCGCACGTTTTCAACGATTCTGGACGAGTGTAAAAGCGACCCGGGGGATTATCTCCGGACGTTACCTCACTTTTGGAGATAATGCGAAGAAGACATGGGACTCTGAAAACTTCCCTTACGGAAAGAATGCGGCGTCGATCGAGTTGGAGTTTTTATTTTTTAGGTACTCGAATTGCGCAGTCGAAAAATTTGAAATTTTAGCAACTGCAATAATGAAAGATATGAGAAATTGAGAACACATCGTACTGCAAGAATGAGTGACCAATGAACAATGAAAACCATAATAAATATAAGAATTATCACGGCAATTAAGGGGTTATTGACGTCATTAAAATGGCACGTTTATATCTCTACCACTCACAACTTTACCAGAAAACATCTCTCCCCAAATATCTCTACCGTATTAGAACTCTACCAAAAACTTTCCCAGAATTGAAATAAAACTCTCCCCGAATTTTTATTTTTATTCCGGAAGGGTTTTATTTAAATTTAGGGAGAGTTTTTGGTAGAGTTGTTATCTGGTAGAGTTGCGAGTGGTAGATATATAAATGTGCCATTGAAATGGGGAATTTCATTCAGTCAATGATTTTTTAATTACTTAAGAAAAAATAATACCAAGATAAAATTTTGAGTATAATATAAATATATACGTATATAATGACAAAATAGGGCACAATGGCCACAATATAAGTCCAAAATTAACAATATGAGCAACAGTCACATATCCATATTTTAACCGACTATCATAAAAGTATATTGTCATTTGCAGGTCATAAGAACAAAAATAATGTATAAATAATATACAGAGTTACCAATAGAGACAAATGAAATAAATATTAAATAAACTTCTCGCTAGTAGTGGAGTCGGCTTGCCAATTAGTTCGGAATTAAATCGTATGTAAATATCACGTCAAATATATGTGAAATAATTATAACTCATATTCTATATGGAGTCGAGCCGATTTGCTGTTGCAACCTAGTTTTATATGACCCTGGCCAGGTAGGACGACTCCGGACGATGAGATTTTACAATTTGACAAATTATACTCAATTATCGAACATATTAAATACATTGGCCTTTTCACTATGGCAGCGGGACAAGAAATTATTTCTCGGATAGCTAAATTATTACACATAGATGGGAGTGTACGTAAACTTCCCACCTAAACGAAACGGCCCAGTTTTCGCCATCTTCAATCGTTAAATGGCACATTTAACAATTGGAACAATTTAAAATGGAACATTTATAAAAATATACGTATTGCGGCATTAATCGAGACAAAAATCAGCTCTCCAACAGGCCGTCAATTTATTTTTTATTAAACGAAACCTGTCTTTATTATTAGTATACATTGCGTTCGATGTCGGTAACTGGTACAGCGGCGGAAACTGGGCCGTTTACCTTATATGTCTCCTATTCACAATTATCGGTGCGTTTCTGCCAAATGATTACACATAGGTGAGAGTTTACGTAAACCTCCCAACTAAACGAAACGGCCCAGTTTTCGCCATCTTCAATTGTTAAATGGAACATTTAACAATTGGAACAATTTAACATGGAACATTTATAAAAAAATATGCGTATTGCGGCATTAATCAAGAGAAAAATCCGCTCTCCAACAGGCCGTCAATTTATTTTTTGTTAAACGAAACCTGTCTTTATTATTAGTATACATTGCGTTCGATGTCGGTAACTGGTACAGCGGCGGGAACTGGGTCTTTTACCTTATATGTCTCCTGTTCACAATTATCGGTACGTTTCTGCGTCTCCTCGTGACAGTGAGGGTAGCGTTGCGATATCTTCAAATTCGCTGCAAAGGGAACGAACTTGATTAGCAACAGTCGAGTTCTCGCAGGACTTCTATGAGAACTCGACTGTCTTTTCTTCCTGGCGCATGTTTTCAACGATTCTAGACGAGACTAAAAGCGACCCGGGGGATTATCCCCGGACGTTATCTCGCTTCTGGAGATAATGCGAGGAAGGCACGGGACTCGGAAAACTTTCCTTGCGGAAAAAAATGCGACGTCGATCGAGTTGGAATTTCTATTTTTTAGGTAGTGGAATTACGGTTGAAAAATTTGAAATTTTACTTCGATGATTATCCGGAGAAGTTGAGGAAGGGAACGAACTTGATTAGCATCGGTCGAGTTCTCGCAGTAAATTTCATCATTTTCCGAGACGTCTCGAAATGTCAGGTGGCGGTTCCTGCGTGTATGTGTGTGCGAGTCCCCCGCTCCGGCAGAATTTTCTCGCTGTCGGGCAGATGCAGGTAACAATAAAAAAAGTAAGTTTTACGACTCTGGTGCGAAAACTTCCCATCTGTGAATTCCGGGAAAACTTCGCGCAGGCGAACAAGACGAAAGACTATAGGAATGAGGGAGAACTGAGGAGATAGTTCACCTTGAATTTCTCGAGAAGTTGGAAACAAAGTGGCGAACAAAGGAGGTTGCGCTGGACGCGAGGGACATGTCTGACTGACGGACATTGTCTAAAAAAAGCCGTCCGTCTCGACTTAAAAAAAGAACGTCTTTCGGCTTTAAAAAATAACTTTTCTGGGATCAAAAGGCAGACTTGACTCGTCGCGTCGTGAAAGTTAACAAAAGGAACTTATTCAACATGCGTCCCGTAAGTAAATATTTGTTCGAATAATATAAATATGCTTTTGCGAGTGATCAGAAGAATAAATAATTTTTTATGGATGCATCTCGAGAAATTTTTCCAATTAAAAAAAATATATATTTTTTACTTCGTATATAGGATAAATCGAGGTGCAATGGCCACGCGTAATGCAAACGAACGGCGTTTTCGTTTGCACAGTTTTTGGTATATGTGGCTACGATGTGATGGGACCAAAAATATTGGGACCATATCGCCCGCAATATTCGGGTGATTATGGCCAGTAAAATTGTTTTCTTTTTAGTTTAGCATCTGAAACATCTGACAGAGGTATTTATTGTCTTTCTGTAGGTTATGTAGCCAACATAAATTATAGTGAGACGTGTTTTGTGCAATTCCGATGCTTCTCTAGGCCCAATTGAGTACCATTATTACTGTGGTCATGTCACCCGTAGTGTCCACATGAGACGGCCGATCGCAAATATTTATTTACAGAGCTGCAATTAAATCACGCATCGAAGGTATCGACCGTTCTGAGTTAATTACTTTGGTTAGATGTTTCTAGAGCTGGTTACAACAAAAATGTAAATGTTTCTAAAACATTAAACCTCTAATTTTCATCGTTTAAAAAACCATATATTAAAAAACCATACACATTGTTTAAAGGCCATATCACCCCGACTTACCCTAGTACCGCGTTATGCCTCGAGGTCCGTCTCGTCCCGCTCTCCGCTGCGCTATATTTCCGTCGATTGGTCGTTCGAACGAGGGGTTGGAGTAGCGACCGGAACCCGACGAGACAGAAGCCAACTTCACGATCAAAGTGGAGATGAAAGGTTCGATCGGCCGCGAACTCGGCAAATGGTTACGTCGCTAGCTCTCGCGGACGCATGCGTATTCATATGGTAGGAAATCCGGGTAAATATAGCATCCAGGATTTCACGACGAACCGCTCCCTTTTTTTTACGAAGTGGGCACAAAGTGTGCGTGGCTAAACAGTCGAACGATGTGGCTGCGCGGTTCGTTGCCTCGGTTCTTGGCTAAAATCGATTTAGCATGGTGAGCACGTGCCAGCTGCTCTCCAAGTTGCTCGACCACCGCTATAGAAGTCGTCGTACCCGAGGTCGCTTGCCGCCTCGGCGCGGTCCTACGTCGATTAAGTCACCCAATCTCGACCGGCGAGGGTGAGATGACCTCCCGATAGATTTAGGCTTTACGCGTTTACATGTATATATACACATTATATACTGCCAAGAAACAGAAGGACGTCCAGCTTCTGCTACTCTGGTGGGAGCGCCGCACAGGACCAGTATTGGCACAGCGACGGCCAGTCTTCGGCCAACGTCGGCCAGCACCGGTCCTGTGTGTCAATCCGACAAGGGTACCTTTTACATGTTAAATGGTGTTACGTCCTTCTGTTTCTCAGCAGTGTCCGAAGCATCTTTTGGCAACTTGGCCACTTTTTTGTCGATACTCTCAGATCTATCCCATAATTGGCAACATTCTAGTACCACTTGAAAGTGGCCTTTGAGCATTTTTGCGGATTTTTTAATCCGTCGATTTAGGGAGATGCGTTTTTTCCAAATTCATATAGGTTAAAAGGGACAAGACGGGGAAAAAATCTAACGACAAAAAAGTAACCTTTATTCACTAACTATTTAATGCGGTATGTAATACATATTTTTGTTCGTATTGCAGAGCCAGCAGAAAGGTATTTTTGTCCGTATTTCAATTCTTTCGTCAGCAGAAAGGTATGAAAATTATACGAAATGCGACACCATTGATATCGCGGCTAATTTTTTTTTTTGTGTAATGTGTATTTTTGTGTATAGTGTATTTATGTGTGTATGTGCAATCGGGTGAAAAGGGTTGTGGCTAGAGTTTATTCGAAAACGAGTATTCTGTTCCATATTTCTTAGCTGCAATGTACATCACAAGGATAAAACATTACACCGGTTAAGGGGGTAATAATCGTAATATCGAAATATCGATCGTAATTTTTTATCACCGTTTGTGGAGTGGCCCATGTATGATTCTTAAAAGTTGAAAGAGATAAGAATAAATCAATTAACAACAAATTTTGATGCCAATGGCTTAATAACCCAGTTAGCCGTTGGCATACAAATTTGGTGGCAATGTATAAGTGTGCGGCACAGTGTGGAAAGGGATCTTCGTATCTTACTCATATTTTATGACTCGAGAAAAAAAATAATAATAACATTTTAGGACGCCAAGGAATGTCCCTAAAAGTTGTGGAGCAAGCAATTTTAAGTACGGGAGGAATTTTTCCCACTTACATCGTCACCGAAAATACCCTTTTAACGTCTTACCTTCAATAATGCCAAAAGTGTATGTTTCTCAAATACAAGAGCTTAAATAATAAAAAAAAATTCATTAAAAGATAGAAGAGATACATTATCGAAATACTTTTTGAGACTGATGTGCCCGGTGTATACGTAAATTGAAACTTTGTTTAAACTCTGCGAAAGTGAAAGATAAGGCTAGACCGACTTTTAAAGGTTTTCAAGTGCGATGAGGCTGGGAGGTCGAGCGAAACAGCGTATCCTCCGGGAGGGATGAAACGCGAGGGCGGTGTGCAGGGCGGGTATATTTAGTGGCAGTGGACTCCACCTGGTGCTGTCCGCCCAATATTAACTCTCGCGCGCGGGCCATAATCCGCTAAATTCTTACCACCACCAACTGCCTGTATATACCGCTTCAACCACTTTCAGGATCCTTTCCTTCCTCCTCTTCCGCGTACCGCACGTACCTAACTGCTTTAAATCTCTCTATAGCCGCCCCTCTCTTCGCTCCTCGCCGTGCTTTCGACTTGCCGGAGCGCTGCGATTTAAAAGCAACCTGTGCCCTACACCCGCTGATGCCACACTCCTCAGTTACGATCAGTTAAGATCAGTAAATAGCCGCCGTTAAAAGATACTTTTTATGGAACACATTCGTCCATTTATCACAGTTTAAATCAGTTCTTTTAATACCTCCCGCTCATCGGAATTTTATTAACCATTCAAGGATATTCTTAAATTATTTTTCTCCGGGCTTCTTGCCACTGTTCGATTAATAATGAACACCTCGATGCACAGTACACGATTCTCGAAGTGAAAAAATATCATATTATTTTGATTTAAAAAAATTGTAAAATATTCTCAAAGATACATATTAAGGACGTCGTCTCGTTGCGCATTACCAAACAGTGCGATTCTCGTGCAATTCACAACGAATTTCGACGCCTTTCTAACGGAATAAAAATCTGAAAAAAATCAACCATTTAGAAGGTGCTAAGATTAATTTTCCATAATAATAATTACAAAAAGTTATTAACAAATTAGTAAAAAATATAATTGTTCAACGAATTATTCGGTAAACTGACTTTTTCTTTAGTCTAAATTGACTCAATAATTTTTTTGAATACTTATGAATTTTTTCAGAATTTTTTCTAATTAATAAAAAACCATATTTTTCATTTTTTTTTAGATAAACAATCGTGAATTTTTGAATATTAGAACAAATTCTTAACACATTTATGAGTACTCAAAAAAATTATCGAATAAATTTGGGCTAAAGAAAAAATTAGTTTACCGACTAATTCGTTAAACAATTATTTCTTTTACTAATTTATTAATAACTTTTTGGAATTATTATTATGGAAAAGTAGTCTTCTTAGCATCTTCTATATGGTTGATTTTTTTCAGATTTTTATTCGATCAGAAAGTTGACGAAATTCTCTTTGAATTGCACATGAATCACACTCTTTGGTAATACGCAATGAGACAACCTCCTTAACCCTTTGTGGATGTTGATAGATGATACGGTATTTCAACCGGACACTGGAAGCGTAGATGTGTTCTGTAAAGTGTTAAACAATGTTCGAACTAATGAATGATGATGTAATTAGTATGTACGTGGATATATGAAATATTTGTCATTAATTAAGAATCAAGTTAATTGTCAAATTAATTACTTTGTCCCAAAGTGCAGTCAATTATTGTAGAATTTAATTATCGGACGATGAGTCATGGAAATCCGTCATGGAAATCCGTGATACATCGTACTTCTGTCTACCTCTCCCATTAACGCGCGCAAATATCGTTCGCAATTCAAAATCGTAATGAAATCGCGAAATTCACGTCCTGTACATTATGTGAAAATCCATACAGATCAATTATCCGCGCTCGGGGAAGTTCGGGGAATATAACTGTGCGGCAAATATTGTGACACACATATTACGTACAGGGGTGGACTCGCAATCGGTGAAACTCACCCTCGTGGACCTCGGACAGTTTCCACGGTTTCTTTGGCCTGCACAGCACGCCGGGCGGTCGAGAAAGAAAAGCGGTCGGAGTTCCCTCGATCCCTCGATTTTCACCACGCTTTCGATAAACGATACGACGACAAACACCCTTGTCAGGGTACAATGCATCTTCACAAACTAACGTTACAAAACATCCAAACAAGCATTAACTGACCCCCTCATACGTTAGAATTCGTGCAGTCACATCCCCCATTGCTGCTACTGTAAAATTATTTTTACCGTTTCGTAAATTATCATTATTTGAGTCCATGCATTTTTTATTTTTTTTTTCACAAAATTAAAAATATTTAATTTCGTATCATCACTATTCATAAAAATTATGAAATCAAATCTAAAAAAAATCATCTCCAAACTAGAGTTTCATTCCCACCTTTCTTGTTATGTTTCTAAGTGTTATTGTATTGTACGATTATTTTCTAATTATTATTTTTATATTAATTTCTTTTTTTTTGCTATTATCTTCTTATAATTGCTCATTTTGTATAAAACATATTGCATTTGATATTCGCTTTTAGGGTTGTACGGTCCAGGAATGTTATATAAACAATAGTATATAAAAAATAGCTTTCGATAAACGATACGACGACAAACAACGCATCTTCACAAAATAACGTTACAAAACACTCAAACAAGCATTAACTGACCCCCTCATACGCTAGAATTCGTGCAGTCACATCTCCCATTGCTGCTACTGTAAAATTATTTTTACCGTTTCGTAGATTAACATTTTTCCAGTCAATGCATTTTCTTCACAAAACTAAAAATATTTAATTTCGAATCATCACTCATCATGTAAATTATGAATTCAAATCTAAAAAAAAACAGGACTTTATTCCCACGTTTCTTATTAAGTAAGTGTTATTATATTGTTCGATTTTTTCTACTTATTATTATTATATTAATTTCTTTCTTTGCCAGTATCCTCTTATAATAATTGCTCCTTTGGTATAAAACATATGACATTTGATATTAGCTATTAGGGGTCTTTGGTACAGTAAAGAAAGATAAATAATAGCAACAATGATAACAATAATTATTCAGAGGCAGCCCGCGTGTATCCGTGCGTGGATACGCGAACGGTAGTTTCGTGACCGTCATTTGGCCGAGACCCTTAGCTTTATCTCGATTGAGGCTCGCGCGCGCGGAGCCGGCTCTCTCGCAACGGCCTGAGTGCACGCGCGCAACGCATCGATTATTCCTCGTCTGTAAAGCCCACGGCATTATCGAGGTGCTGTGTCCTTGGTCTGTTGTTCTCATGGACCGTGCACCTGAATGCCGCGAGCCGGAGGGTTGGGTTCGCTTTCTCGCTCGCCGACAACGCCCTAAAGCATTGCGCCGTGCACAAGCGGCGGCAGTGGCACAGCATTGCAAAGCCCGAAGCTCCATTCCGGCATCCCTTCGAAACACCCTATCGACCCTCTCGCTCCGAACCCGAGAGAATAAACCGTCGAGACTTGGTTTTTGCCCGGACCCACTACGACCGAGTTATTTATCGCTCCAATTAGTCATGCGACAAAAGACGCGCTAGTTTCCACTGGCAGCCAGAATCGCCGCTCTACCCCGTTGCCTGCCAACAATGAGCCCGCGATAATCGCAAAACCGCACTCTGATATCCGCTTTCGGGACTGTTTAGGAATATCGAATCACCAGTGATTCGCTATTCCCGATACTGGATGGGAAGTCAATTTCTTTTTTTTTTGTACACGTCAAATAAAAAACCGCGACGTTGGAACTCTCGAAGAATGCCCGTGTACAGACCGATGATACGGAGAAAACGAATGATTTTTGTAAAGCATGCAGTAAGAAAATTGTCTATCATACCCTTACTTGCCATAATGCCATAAGTGGAAGATGATTGTACATACCTGGAACAAACAAAAAATAAAGTCATTTAATAACGGTTGTACACTTCCGGTTAATGGTACAGTCGGCAACTGGCCGAGTGATCCAGCACAATCGTGGAACATGATTTTGTCGGATGATTCAAGGATCTTGCAACAAACATAATGGCAATTATTGGGTAATAATCATTGGAATATTGGAAAATAAATCACATGTATTGATGGCAAATAATGATTATTGGCGACATGATACGCATAATGGCAAATGGATAGGCATGATGCAACAAAATTTGAAACAATTTCGAAACCGATTACGCATGCTCATGACAAATAAGGATTATTGGCGGTTTTAAACACCTCGAATCACACGACAGCATCGCAATTCTGTGATTGTGCCGGATTCCTTTCACGGATCTTGCGACAAACTTGTCGACCGCGTTTCGAATGTTGACGACATAATGGCAGTTATTGGATAATACCTATTGGAATATTGGAAAATAAATCACATGTAGGGTACAAGTGGTGAATATAGCCCACCTCAATTAACACGTAAATCAATGATTTATGGACCGGGGCATATTCTCCACTTTTACCCTATTGATGGCAAATAATGATTATTGGCGACATAATACGCATAATGGCAAATGAATAGGCACGATCCAACAAATATGAAACAATTTCGAAACAGCTCACGTATTGGCAGTTTTAACATCTCATTCAACGATTATTGGCAGTTTTAAACATCTCATTTATGGTACTGACAGCGCCTGTCCGAATCACACGACAGCATCGCAATTCTGTGATTGTGCCGGATTCCATTCAAGGATCTTGCGACAAGCTCTATCTTCGAAGCAACAGCATTTCTAATGTTGGCGACATAATGGCAATTGGATAGGCGTGACCCATGAGCTCCAGCATCGGCACCAGTTTCGCAGTGTACGCCGACAACGCTAACAAATCGAGTTCTCAACAACAGCCCCCAAGTAACCATCGAATGAGCCGAACAATGAGAAAATAAAACCGCCGGATGACTGGAAAATAAAGACACCCACAAAAACTGGCGAGGGATCGCGACCGCGCGCGGATGTCCCAGTTTTGCGCTTTTATTCGTGGTCCAGTTTGCAAACCACAGTGCGCACTGTATCGCGCGAAAGCATGTGGCACTGTGCGGCCTCGGTTGTTTTCACCGCTCCGGTAAAAACTCCCCGAACAATGCGACAGAAAAAGTGGCGAGTACGGCGGAGTGTCCGGTCCGCCGTGCGGTTCACTTGGCGACACGATCGCGCCACCAACGGGGCTCTTTCAACTCCGAGCTCTCCACTACGACCACTTTATTTAAGCTCGAGAGTCACGTAATCGCTAAACCATGAGAACTTGGGTTTTACTCCTTCTCCTCCAACTCGAGACGCCCGATGCACACTACCAAAGGACTTAATGAAGCGCTTCGCAATTTGTTCCATTCGACACGCATTAAAGTGGAGAAGGTATAGAGGACCAAAGTCCAAGTCCGGGCGAAAAGAGATCGGAGGAGAGAAGAGGGAAAAAAAAAATACTTGGTTGCTCCCACTAGACCGGGGCTCCTGTGGGCAATCGACGTATACCACTCGGTCCCCAAGCTTTTCCATCCCTCCGAAGCAACAGGAGAGAGACAAGACGGCTCGCCAGTCGCAGCGCCAACCACTCCGCCGACGCGGATATACCAAAGACCCTCATAGTCGAGCACTTAATGAAGTTCTTGATACGAAAGGGCGAAAAGGGATTGGTGGTAAACTAGCGTCTTGAGGGACGCGGTACAGGAACGGTGCGAAATTAAATTCGCCCGAAATTTACAGTGGTTTTCCCTCCCTCCAGAGTCGTACGCCGGCTCGGGCCAGGACGTGAATCTACGAGACACGGGACGTCCCACCCTGGTAGTTCAATATCTTGGCAAATTTGCGAGAAACCTCTGAGGGCTATAGCTGGAGGATTGAAAACGTTGTTACGGGATTGTTCCTTCGACCTCGTTTCCACCGACGTTTCTACATTATTCGTTCTTACCCCCTTGTCATATTTATTCCTCCCGGATAATGGTTTGTTTGGGTACTGCAATTACAAGATTCTGTCCCGGAAGCGGTTCTGTGAGGATTACAAAAAAAAGTTGAAAATTGAAAATTGAAATTTTCATGTGGCTTTCTCATAAAAGCTGCAAATTGAAATTTTCATATGGCCTTCTCATAATGTTCCTTTATTGCGAAGCTTCTCCAATGAGGAAGCATTCTCTGTATTGTTGACTTCCTCATAGAGGAAGCCAAGATTTCAACAAAAGATTTTTTTAAAAATTTCAAACATTTTTTCACGAAAACAAAGCTCCCTTTATGAGGAAGCAAAAAAATGATGAAATGTACGATGTTCTTGAGGGTTTCTTTTCCTTTCTTTTATGCCAGCAGTCGTTTCTACATTATTCGTTCTTACCGCCTTGTCATATTTATTCCTCCCGGAGAATGGTTTGTTTGGGTGCTGCAATTACAAGGTTCTGTCCCGGAAGCGGTTCTGTGAGGATAAAAAAAAAATTGAAAATTGAAATTTTCATGTGGCTTTCTCATAAAAGCTGCAAATTGAAATTTTCATATGGCCTTCTCATAATGTTCCTTTATTTGCGAAGCTTCTTCTATGAGGAAGCATTGTTGGCTTCCTCATAGAGGAAGCCAACACTTCAACAAGAGATTTCAAAAAAAATTACAAAAATTTTTTCACGAAAACACAACTTCCTTTATTAGGAAGCAAAAAAAATGATGAAATGAGCGATGTTCTTGAGGGTTTCTTTTCCTTTCGTTTTTCCCAGCCGGCTTGTTGTCTTATCGGCGGTTTTATCGTCGGCGCTCTGTACTTCATTAAAACTTGAGATAGGTGAGAAGAGTGCCTCGGTGAAACGGGGTCAGAGCCAAGTTGGTACGCAGAGATCCGCGGACTCGGTAACTTGCTCGTCTCAGCCGTCGAGACGGCGTCGCACCCGATGCTTAGCCGCCGTCAATGTTTGCATGAATTTATATTGGTCCATCAAGTGTTCCTTCGCAAGGTTCCCGGCAGCTTCTTACGGCGCATCGTACCGTCCCGTAATTCACCGAGTTTCCTGAATATTGACAAGCATTCAGCTCTCACGGAAGTGCGCGCATGGGACACGTCGGTTTTCGCGAAATCCTTCACCGAAAAATCACCGGATTCACTTACCACGATGAAGCGAACTGATTAATGCTCTCGCTAGCCAAGGGGGAGGAACGAGAGTAACGAAGCGGACACGAAGGTTTCACGATCCTTCGGTCCGTCCCATTTTGCAATTGCTTCGGGGAGCCTGCGGTTGGAATGGACCCATTTCTCAAAGATTCCAGGGGCGAATGAGGAAACCGTGAAAATGTCGCCAAGTCACATTAATCCGGGAAAAAGGTACCGAATACACACCTTAGTCGGACACTCCAGTCTCTCGTAATGAAGTATGCGACCAAAAAAAGATTTGTGCTTTTAACATACTGTTTTTATCGAGAAAGGTCCACAATTCTTTTCTCCTTAATGTTACCGAAAAAAAAATGTTTGCACACTGAACCAACATTTTTTTTTTTTTTTTTTATGAGAAAGTGTTACGGACGCTTCTGCATCCGGAAAAAGAAATTATTTGACGGCCACCGTTTGATTGGTTTAAGTAAAATATTTATTTGATTTGAATAAATGTTTATTTAAATTAAGTAAATGGTTATTTAAATGCAACAAATAGTAATATAAACTAAATAAATATTTTACCCAAACCAAATAAACGGTGGTCGTCAAATAAATTATTTTTCTGGGTTTGGAGGAAACGTTGATTAGTATTTTACTGCGTGCGGTAAACATTGTTTTGTAAGTTACCGGTGTTGTACGAGTTTAAAGATTCCTGGGGTGAATGTGGAAAGCGTGAAAATGTCGCCAAGTCACATTAATCTAGGAAAAAGGTACCGAATACACACCGTACTCGTACACTCCAGTCTCTCGTAATGAATTATGCGACAAAAAAAAGATTTGTGGTTTTAACAGACTGTTTTTATCGAGAAAGGTCCACAATTCTTTTTCATTAATGTTACCGAAAAAAATGTTTGCATACTGAAAAAAATTTGTTTTTTTGGTAAAATTAATGAGAGGATTGCGGATGCTTCTGGAAGAAACGTTGGTGAGTATTTTCCTGCGTGCGGTAAACATTGTTTTTTAAGTTACCGGTGTTGCACGAGTCTCGTGAATGCGACGATGCGGTACACTTTCATGGCTCGAATTCTCACACCGAATAAATCAATTTAATGAAATCATTAAATCACGCTCAGAATGATGTGTTACATTATCGGGTGATCACTTTCGGGCGCAGCTGGCAAAGATATCTGGCGGCTCGTCGCCGATGCGCTTTAAATTGCAGCCACGTACGACGCGGGACCTCCGGCACCTCCGGCGCATTATCGATTCTGTTTTCCGGGGTCTTACTGAAAAATTAACGATCCGCAACGGAGTGCCTCCTAGCAAAGTCGGCTGTTGCCTTAGTCACTCGCTTTCTCGCCTTCCACCTGCCCCTTCCGCTCTTCCTCTCTTTACGACTCCACTTTTTTTCCTCTTCTTTTTTTTTCATCTCGCCTCGGAAGCTTCGGGTATCCCGGCGTCCGTCCGTGCTCCCCCGAGAAGCTCACCCGCAGCATCCGTACACAGTTCCATTCTTCTTTTTCCTTCTCGTTTTTTTCTTCCCTCCATCTTTACTTTTACTTCGAGGTTCTTTCTGCCGTGAGAGGACCGGCTCAAGTTACTCGGTGATCTACCTCGTCGTACGGCTCTCGTCGCGAAACGTTCCGTTTCTCGGCACTGTGACAAGCCACGTTAGCCTCACCGGCGACGGCAAGAACGCCATGGCATGCTTTATGCCTTCTCTCTTTTTTTATACTTCCGTCGATTGTATGGCTAAAGTGACGAACATGACTCGCCAAAACACCTAATCGCAGAGGTAAATACGCACTTCGGTGGAACACTGGGAAAAAGGCTTCCACAACCGGGCCGGGTTCCGGACACGTTAAATGGTTGTAGCAACGAATTTATTTTGTCACGACCGAATTGATTGGTTGTCAAACCCATTACATATTGGTTTGAATCAAATTGACACACGGAAGAAATTAATTAGTTTAAATAACATAAAAAAAATGTTGACTCAGCCAATTGTCGTCTTAGTGCTTTGAGTGCTAGACTTGGTTTTAAATACTTCTAGCAACACTAAATTGGTTGAGTGAACTCTTTCATTCTTCAACCAACTCTTAGTTGGTTAGTTTGGTATTCATCAGACCAAGCAACTTGTTAGTCCAACTGGTAGGAAAATTGTCGGATTTGCCATTTACTTGCTTGCTTGAATAATTTACTAACTTGCTGTAACCAAGCGACTTGGTTGGTCTAGCAGCACAGGTTACCAAAACTATTGATACACCATTATTTTTGTCCTAATTGTCTGTTAATATTTTTGGTAACCTGTACCACATTTGTTTATCTTCATACCATGGAAACCTAGGAATAAATTAATTGGTCGGTAATGAAGATTCGAATCTGCTACCCTACCATTAGTAGTCTACAATTTTATTCGCTCTGTTAAGCTTATTTTGAAAAATATATTTGTGAAACTTGTATACAAGAATCACATCTGCTTAAACATTATCGTGCAAACTAGTTATATGGATCATTCTTTAAGGGAATTGGTAGGTTATAAAACATGTTTTCGTTTTAAATGCGTGGGCTAAGATCTGCTATTTGTTTACACTGCTCATTGATTAGGTCAATAATTAAACCCGTTTGTCTCCCGTATTTCTTGACGATTCCCGATACTAATAAAATAGGAAGTAATTTGTATGTATAAGAGTGTCATACTTCTATCCACAGTAATTGCGGTTCATTGCGGCAACAACTTCAGTTGGGTGTTTAACACACTAATAAAAAAAATACAGGTGAATCAACTAAAGATTCGAGCTGCGGCATTCAAATAAATATATTGTTGGTGCCCAAAATAAATATTGGTAGAGCAAATAAATATATTGTTGGTAGAGCAAAAAGGTTGGTTGGTTGACCAATTTTCTGGGTGTCTGCACCAAATAATTTTTGAGGCATTAAAATATTTTGTTCGACCAGCAAAAGATTATTCGAACGTCCCTGCCCAAATGTTTAGTTCATTGAACCGCATTTTTTTTTATTAGTGCACGCATTCCGACGTTGGTCGCACTAACAGTATTGGGCGCATGCGCAGTCAGAATTGGGCCCAGCTGGTCGGTATATGGTACATGCACTAGTGCGGTTTTACTACGCTTTATCTAGGAAAATACTTGACGAAATCTATTAAATCTACGATTTTTTAAAAGTGTGTGGTTGAAGCTATAGATTGATGTGAAATCATTCTCGAATTTACTTTTGTCACGTTTGAAGTCGCCATTCTTTTGCCGGGTCAGCCTTATAGGGGTCGGGAATGGGGACATTACCACCCATCTGCATAAAACCCCCGATGCATTTAAGCTATTTGGCAAAACCCCGCCTCTTTTTTGCGCTACGCTTCTCCGCTATTCTTGCCGTTAATCACCGTAAGGTACGTCACGTTCCTCATACAAATTACTCGAAGCGTCGCGAATCGCTAGAAGCACGCTGCAGTGTTTAGTATGCTTTTAATGTCGCGAGTCCAATGAGTCTCAGTTCGAACGAGAATCGAGCGACGGTGAGGATCGTCGAGCAACAACCTTATATACACCTCACAGATCGAGTTCAGCCGATGGAACTCGGTCGGGTTTTCATTAACGAATTACCATAATTATGCCACGAGCGAGGCAACTTTATTAGCATACTGTTTAGATGACCCGCTTCTCTACGGCCTCGCACACTCTATATCACCTTCCTTCCGTCCTTCCGTCGCTCACCCATCAGCATCACCGAAGTTAGTTTCCATTATCCGTTATTTGGCGACGTCGTCGCAACCGCCGTCGCATCTCGCTCGCGATGCTCCCTGCTATTGCTTCTCATCGTTGTCGTCATCTCCAGGGATAAGACGATACGTACGTACGTCAACTGAACCGCTCTCGAGGCGGACAGGCTTCGGATGGTGGAACATGAGAGGACGAGAGAGATTTTATTTTCGCTCCCGACGGCGGAAAAGGGCCCGGATAGCGCAGGTCGAAGAGCCCAAACACGCACCACTCTACGTTGATGATGTGCCTTCCTACCCGAATGCGATTCCATGGACGCACACATTTTGCTCCTGGAGCACTCTCCATCCTCGCAATTCGTCGTCGCAGGCAACGCATGTGAAACCCCCGAAAGCGTTATTCCGAACGGAAAAGGAAACGTTTTCGGCGACAAAACTCTATTCGAAGCTTCGCGTGTCCCACCTATAATCGCGGACCTGTGTCAAGACCCGTCCGAAGACTCTAAAATATTTTGGAGACGAAAAGTACGGTAGTTCTGTATACTTTTGTGCAGCTTTTTTACCCGCTCCGAAAGCGACGTTGAAGAAGTTTTGTTTATATGTGGTAAGGAAAAGGAGACTTGTAAACAATTTATTGGCTCTCCGCGAATGAAGGAAAAATGGAACGTTCACCGAACACTGTTCCGATAATTATGAAGCGTGAGATATCGATGGCATAATTATGTCTGTATTGTTGTTCTACACTTGCTTTGCTACTTATTTCTCTATTAATATTAACCCTACTCCGTACCCAGAAAACAATTTATTTGAGGGACACCGTTTAATTGGTTTAATTAAAACATTTATTTGATGTGAATTAATATTTATTTATATTAAATTTCTCTATTAATATTAACCCAACTCTGCACCTACAAACAAAATTATTTGACGGTCACCATTTAATTGGTTTAATTAAAACATTTATTTGATTAAAATAGATATTTTACTGAAAACAAATAAATAGTGACCGTTAAATAATTTTTTTTTCTGAGTGTGTTCGACTTGTATCGCGTCTGTCCTTACACTGATAAAAAAACACGGTTGAATCAACTAGAGTTTCGGTCAGGAACGTTCAAATAAATATTTTGTTGGTGCCCCTAAAAGGTTGGTTAGTTCAACAATTCTTTGGCTGATTTCACCGAAATATTTTTGAGGCATTAAAATATTTTGTTCGACCAGTTACAAGTTTATTTGACCGTCCCTGTCCAAATCTTACTTTATTCAACTACATTTTTAAAATCAATTTGGGACATTCAAGACATTTTAGGCATGTAAAAAGAATCAATATCACTGGAATCGATAAAAAAATCGATACATATATCTAATTCCACAGGGTCACATCGACTGTCTATAAGCATAGTCGGTTCGGCCCTTTGACATTAGGCCATCGATAGGTTCCAATTACAATTTTGCCGATGTAATGCCGCTGACTGTTATTGTTCACTCTGGCGAGTGCAACGTGCCCTTTAACTAAAAGGCAAACCGCTCAAGGAAACAAGGCGTAAGGAAGTATCACGTCCAAGCTGGGAACACATCGTTAGCGAGGATAGATGACGGTCGTAAGGTGCCAGGGGAGGAAATGAGCTCAAAAGAAAAATATAATCTCGTGGAAAAGCTTCGTAAGAATATTCCGTACGGTCGGAGCGTTTGGCACGCTCGTTTAACATGACACAGGGTCGATCCCTCCGGTTGACGTGACGCTGGAGTCGGAGAGGACATCTTCGACCCGGCGCGTCAAACATCATTACACAATATTCCGTGGATGAAAGGGCCCGCGAAGGCGACAAGGGGTGCGATCTAATGTACCGTGCCAGATAGATGAGTGAGCCTTGGCGAGAGTTAATGCTCGGGTTTTTTTTACTTATCACCTCGAGTATACCTCCCTGATAAGCTCGCGGTCGCAAGCGCCGCGACGACCCGCTTTTACCGAAAATAAGGTGACTCTTGGTCGAGCAGAAAGAAAATTCTATCGAAGCTTAACGACGCGTACTTATCGAATACCGAAAATAATGATAAAATTCTACTAACAACCCCCGGGAAAACGGGACGGCAAGCAAGGCGTCCGGACGACATGAACCGTCTTTACGTTAAATTTTTGAGGTTGATCTTGAGGTTAAACATGAGATTAAACATGAGCTTAAACTTGAGCTTAAACTTGCGTCTAAACTTAAATCTGAAGGTAAGTTTGAACCTAAGTCTGAACGTAAGTAGGAACTTTTTATAAGTGATTAACACCCAAAATAATACATTTTTTTGGCCATTAGAAAATTCGTTCCCACCTCGACAGAAATTACAGGTTGGGGTTAGTCTTCGATAATTTTTTCTTCAAATTTTCTACCAATTTTTGTTACCAAACTAGCAGTTTTAAGTGCGAAAACTGTTTTTTTTTTCGTAAAATTTCGAACGATACGAAAAGCTCGGGTATCCCGCCACTGTGAATACTTGCAGGACGCTTGCAAGGCGGAGGGCGACTTATTGAATAACCGTAAGCGCTCCAGGATAAATTGATTAACTTGTTACAAGCCGATTTGCCGGTTTAGAGACCACCCAAGACGGGCATGTCAAGAGGACTCCGAATTCAAAGCTGATCACGTACCGATCGACTCGATCCGCTCAGAAGTTAGTTTCATCGGGAGAACCGATGCTGAATACCTTTCCCTCCTCTCCCCGCCACGCTAATTAACCTGCAACTTCGAAATGCCCTTTACCGCCCGAGCATCCCAATGTCGAGGATGCTGCGGCGTACCGGGATCCTCGTAACTAACTGCATGCCCTATAAACGCAATAAAAAATAAATAAAAATAAAAAACAAAAATCACGTACTTCGAAATAATTGAGAAATTTCGATCCCGTTCTCTCCATCCTCTCAGCGATTTTCGTTGAGTCGATGGTATTCGATGAATAGAAAGATCTTGAAAATACCAAACCAATTCACGAGTAGGTACACTATAACGCCGTGTGTATGCGTCTATATGTGTGTCTAGAATTTAGGTATAGAATGGGTGGAAGGTCTCTTGGCGAACGAATGAGATTCCGAACGACGACGCGACGCGTGAGCTCGGCGAGGAGCGAGCGGGAGGCCGGGGATTCCCAACCCCGTGCAACCGAGCCGGCGGAGCGGTAGCCGGAGAGAGATACGAGGGTGAAAAAGGGGTGGTTCCTTGCCACGCCATTTCGTAGTCCGACGTCGCGCAACGAGACCGAGGAAAAGCGCGAGGGAGAGAGGGCGATAAAGAAGGAGGAGGAAGCGAGCGATCCACGTACTGCCAGTGATTCGAAGGGTTGAATCGTACCCCGATTCTATCCGAACGTAGTGCTTCCGTGAAATAGGTACCTCTTCGTGGTGCCTCGATAGATAGAATACTGTCTTTGTCTTTCTACATATATATACATATATATATGTACATGTAGATGCATAGACGCTGTAGTGCAAATGCACACATACCGTGGTCAAGTGGCTCGTTGGATCTCAATTCGCGGAAGAATCCCGAAACGGAAAAAAGAAACGGGAAGAACGAAGACATACAGGTGCGGGACTTGCGTCCACGATGTCTGGGGGGTTATTTTTGAATCGCTTGTTCATTCATTCGTATGTTTATACGCATGCAGCGACAGAGCGTATAGGTTTTGCAAACGAGTGACTAAAAAATAACCGCCCTGGTTGGTGTCTGGTGGTGGTTGTTGCTTTCGTAATGATTTGAATGATCTTTGGTATGGAAATAAACAATTTGATTACGAAATATCGCGAAACGGAAAAAGAAATTAAATGGGACGAACGATGATATACAGGTACGGGACTTGAGTCCCCAATGTCTGGCTAGTGTCTGGTGGTGGTTGTTACTTTCGTAATAATTCGAACAATCTTTAATATGGAAATAAACTTTTTGAGTCGAAATATCCCGAAAGGGAAAAAGACATGCAATGGGAAGAACGAAGATATACAGGCACGGGACTTGCGTCCAAAATGTCTGGCTAGTGTCTGGTAGTGGTTGTTGCTTTCGTAATAATTCGAACAATCTTTAGTATGGAAAAAACAATTTCATTCAAAATAGAACGAAAAGAAATCTTAAATTCGGGTAATGCACCTGGACCTTTCAGGTACACATTTTAATGCCATGAATCCGGGCCTAATAAGGTCCTGAAAATGCCACATGTTCCTCCTCTCAAATTCTCTAAAATTTCTACTGGGGTGCTGCTCGAAACATTATAAAAATATCTACAAGCCAACTTCAAAGCCAATATAAATATATATATATATATATATATATATATATATATATATATACCTCTATTTTATGTAAATATTGATAATTAATAAATTAATATGTATATAAAAGTGGCCAAATAATATGAAAAGTCTGTTGGTCTAGGAAAACCTTGAATCAGACAAACCACCACACTACCAATCCTTATGATTCATACACAGCTCATTAGTCAATCGTTCATAAGTTCCACAATTCCTTTTCCCCCATAAAAATTGTATGGCATCAAGATAGCTGTAATAATACAATTTTGTATGGTTCACGGACAAGGTCGCGTCCTGATGGCCCAACATTCGAACGCGAATAACGAGCGAGTCGAATTAACGCGGGGGTCCGGGGGAGGGTCTCACATTCGTTATTGATTGAGCCTCGGGGGGTCTCTCTATTCCCAAGCTCTCGCTCACCACTGTCTACTTGTAGGGAAATGGCTGGGCGCTAAGGGTGCTGCTTCCACTGCCGTTGAAAGTGGTGGTGGTGGTGATGCTGGCCTTTGCCAAGGGGTCGCGTCGTGGCCGGGGACTCTCGAGTGCCGTCCCGAGGGTGTCTATCCGTCCGTGGCGGCTCTGTTCCCTGCTTCTCGCCCGCGCGGCGACGATGACGACGGGAGTCTGAGAGCTCGGTCGCACACCGCCTACATGTACGTACTGCCATATACAGATATAAATATATATAGACATATATATATGCATATATATGTAAAAGGATGCATGTGCATCTACACCCCGCATCGCCGACCAACCAAGGAATGGCGCACAAGTGCCTCGTGTGCTCCCTCGTTGTCCCCCTCCCCCCTCTCCCTCCGCATGGTTTCTACGGCTATGCTACTGTATATATGCGCGTCTGTTTCTGCCGCATGCACGCGAGTCGCCTCGTATAACCGCGTTGCAGCAGAGCCGCGAAGAGCCGGAATGACTAGCTGCACCCCGGTGCATCGTCTGCAAGAGCCCAGAACTCAACGCTCAACCGTGCAAAGTAAAGTCGACGACGAGAGGTTGCTCGGTCGAGTTCTTTTTTTTCTCTCTACGTCGTTCTTTTTTTTTTCTTTCTGCGGTCCACGACGGGAGGGATATAGAGAGCAACTTTTTTCGGTATATACCCGGGGCGTGTGTGCCGCGAGTTGTCTGATGCTCCGCGGCAGGCATGACTTCATTTATTTGTTAAACTGACGGTACGTCTTCATCAGGGAGCTTGTAACGTCGTTCGTCTGACGATCAAGCCCGGGGGCATGATAACAAGAAGGAGGGACACGAGCGAGATGAATTTACGAGTGTGCCTTATACACACTGTCTGTATACGCTGATGTATATATGTATGTCTATACAATATCATTTCCATGGGTGACCAGACGCGTTAGCCGATCCCCAACGGTATTGGACCCTTGGGGTATTGAAATAACGAACGAGAAACATGGGAAGAGAATACTCCGAGGTAGGTGCATTGCGTAGAGTTGTGTAAGGTTAAAGTGTCGAATATGGCGCAACGTGCCGGCGCCATCGGGATCCTATCCATACGCAAATAGGTGGTCGATAAAAACATCTAAACCGTACGAGCTCTTATTCGTTTCGACACCGGTGAGAGAGGCCAGTTGTTGAACTCTATTGGGGTGCTCCATAGATACGAATGGATCTTCGGTTCGATGTTTGTTTTCTCAGTGAAAGGTGGTAGAGACTATGCACCCAGAAAAAAAATTATTTGACGGCCACCGTTTATTAAGATTAAGTAAAATATTTATTTGATTGAAATCGTTGGATAATCTGAGACTTTATGCCATAGGTGGCACCTTGGCGCCCTACTACTATGTGCTATGGTAATTTTTCTTCGACGATCGGCAATTTTCACTAGATCCTTCTCTCAGTGTAACACCGAAATTTCTCCCAGGAGAAGAGCGTTTCGTGAATTATGAAGACCGTTTATCCGGTACTTTCATTTATAACTAGCACATTTTGGTGGCTCGGACGCTTCCTAACGAGGAATATCTGGAATACGACAGATCAGCCATATTGCCCAGATTATCCATCCAAAAGTGAGTGTCGTCTGAGTTCGGACAGATAGACAGACGGACAAACACATAGCAGGAACATTAATTATAAATGTGCACACGGAAAACGATCCCCCATTAACACTTTACAGCGTTACATCGGGGCCTGGTCGCGCCCTCACTAGGCCTCGTCAGGACCTTATCAGAGCCCGATGCAGCCCTCGAAAAATGTACGTCAGACAAGTGGAAAATCCAAAACTCACTATACCTACCTTCTCCCCTCGCCGTACCTTGCATTATGCGCTGCGGTGTGTACCATTAATATGATATATACGTTCATTCGAGACAACAGGAGGCCAGTCTATGGGTTTCGGAAGCCCGAACTTTTTCGAGTACTCGCAACGGGCCGGGAATGAGAATACCGGTCTAATGTGGAAACCCCCCTCGGCGTGCCGCCCCGTAGCGCGGACTTCCCATGTCTCGCGTTCTCGTCATCGCCCCCTCCGAAACGTTACGCAGCAGTCCCTTCTTTCACCGCCGCCCATTTTCCAAGCTTCCTTTATTTTCCCGTCCGTGAAGCATAGTCGTCTTACACCCTCCCCCTCTTCCCTACAACGAACGCCAACGTCAGGAGCAGTGTTCCCCGAACGTGTATACATTCGCCGAGGAGCGAGCGAAACATTACGCTGATACATTGCCTCGCAAACACGCGAAAGCACTACCCCCCTACGCAGACGGGACAAGCGTCGCGGCATTGCTTTCTTTCGCCTCTTCCGCGGATGCCGAGGAAACGAGACGAAGAGCCGGCCCGGTTGAGAGTTCCACGCGTCGTCGCCGCCATCCAGCTCGCAATTATTATAATTATTTCGCAAGAATGCGCTTTCCGGCGTTGCGCAGCGCAGCCGGAGGAGAAAAAAAGTGAAAATCGTGGAAACAGGATAAAAGCAAAGTAAAATATCCGTAAATTTAGTACCCAACCCACACCCGAAGCTACTTCTTACAGTTATTGCACTTTAACGTTCAACACACTCCGCGCCTGTTTCGTACACTCGGAATTTCGAAGAATGAAAAACATTCCTCCTCCGCTCACGTATCCTTTGGGTCCCGCGGAGCGTCGGGTAGGACGGCTGGATGCTCCAGGAAAAAGTATCGAGCAGTCGCGGAAAGGAGGCAGCGTTTTCCATCTCTCCGGAGAATACAGGTCGTATAAATTTATAGATGGGTACGTATTTACCTCGCCTCACCCCCGGCCGTGTCGGGGCGGATGGCTAGTGCCGTCGCCGAGGCTCCTCGGCAACGGAACGAGGTCGAGTTCTACTCGTCGCGCACCAAGTTTTCATGAAAATACAGCGAGCAACGGGAGAGAGCCATGCGAAACGTATCGTCGACTGGCTGTGCTTCTGCTTCTGCTTCTGCCGGTGAGATCTCGAGATGCCACTGCGCTATCAGAACCCTCCCGGAGGCGAGGGAGGAAGACGAAGAGGTCGAAACAGCTGCAGCTGCAGCGAGAGGTCGTCTTACGGGACGAATGATGTACGAGGAATTCCAACTACTTCCCCCAATTTCTTCAATAAGCGATCCGGTTTCCCATTTATCGTGGGCATCCTTGCGAGCAGTTTACGTATCACCTCGATACGTACTCCATCCACGTGGTACCTGCCTCTCCGGACAACTCCCAATCTCTCGGTAATGACGGAGCAAACTGCGCGGCGATTGAACTTTTGACCCATTTATGTTTCATCGCGATACCCCCGGCACGGCATCGAAAGGGGGCGCAAATTAAATTTGTACTTTGCTTCCTATCTCATTTTCAGCGCCTCTGGAGCGACCTCTTTGAGGGCGTACTCGCTCAATTTATTTGCTTTGGAGAAAGAAAAATGAGAGGGCAATGGGGCAAATTTCATTTGGACTTTTTTTCTGCTTGTTTACAAATACCCAGGGAAAATGGAGATTGATTGCTTGAACATTTCTAAAGCAGTATTTACGGGGAAAAAGTGAGAAAATAATTAGGTTGGTACACTGCTGTTCATGATTGCCCCGATTTCCTTGCGTCTTGTTGGATGTCTTGTTGGATGTCTTGTTGGATGTCTTGTTGGATGTCTTGTTGGATGTCTTGTTGGATGTCTTGTTGGATGTCTTGTTGGATGTC
>JAPYZC010000539.1:0-30772 GCA_030522665.1 Ichneumoninae sp. A BG-2022a | reverse complement strand
CAATAATTTTTGGATGCCCGAATTCGCCCTATCGGATACATCAGGCTTTTCTGCCCAGTTTTGCCACCTTGTCCGATCCAAAAATTATTGGAAAATTTAATTTTGCCCAAAAACCCCGTTTTGCCCAAAAAACCCGTTTTGCCCCGTTACCCCATTTGGCCCCGCTCTCCCCTATATCTCGTAAAGTCGGTTTCCCCAGTTCGGTACATCTTTAGTTTCTAAGGCACCGTCGATCAAATCTTACTACTTTCTCCATTGTGCGTACATTAGTGTTCTACTACACGGGTGCCGCGTGAGTCAGTATCAGTTAGTATCTTATCAGCAATAAGTATGAACTTATCATAGTTATACAGATCAAGTGGGTATCATAAAAAATGTGACTATTAGAAAAACCATCAGCTCGGTCCAAATGTTGACCACCTCAGGCTGGCCTGATATGAGAAGCATTAGTGATATCTAACTTGGCCCGGATCCGAGCGATATTCGCCCAGCCTGATCGGTCATTCCTTACTAATGTCTGAACTACCTCATATGACTACAGATCTGATATGGCTCCGCCACATGGCTTCGACATGAGGTTTACCGCAGCATTGTAAGCGGTTCAATTTTTATAGAATACATATACATATACATATATAGCAGGGTATGGTGGATTCGAAGATAACACCAAAACTATTTCACGGAATCGTTGCGAGCCCTCGAGGCACATGAGCTATTGTAACCTGCTAGTAATGTACAATTATTTTTAAAAAATGTGAAAATAATTGCTCTACGAGGGACTCCTCAAAAGGTTGAAAGTAAAAAAAAAAGTTTGGTGATTTCGTGGATCTGCGTGTACGGATAGCTACTCCCATCGTCATTACCGAGCAATTACGACCCTCTTTTTCACAATTTTTGGGGAGGCTTCGATCGACCCCTCTTCGAAAAGCCGACAAGGCGTGACTGATGTACGTACGACACGCGAAGACGTACGAACAACACAAATAAAAACGCTGCGCGAGAAAATACACCAGCCCACTCTTCATATGCAACGAGGAGTACCGAGCCTCGAGAACACGGTGTGGAATGCACTTTAGATTATTTACTGATGCATTGCACATTTCTAAAGAGAAGGTAGCTAAAAGGTTCGTAGCTGAGACAACAGTAGACTAGTAAGGCTCATAATTAATTCATGTAACGATCACGATTTTATCATTCCTAAAAAATAATTCGTTTCTTAAAATCTATTTCATAACACAACATTTTTCTGCAGTTTGTACATGTTGAAGGAAGATTCTCTGAAAATTGGTGAAAAATAAGAAGGGTCAAAGTGGATGGAAAAATATCTTTAAAAATACTAATTTTAAGATAAACAGCCCGCAAAAAAAATGAGTTGTCCGTATCGCTTCAACCGACTGATGCAGAAGTCTCCCCATTATCGTCATGTATCGATACTCGCTACATTAATTACATTTGATTAATCGGACGATTCGCAAAATTTGTGAAGCGATGCATACGCGTGAGCTGGAATTCGAGGGCTCGACCGGAAATGTAGCGATACTACGAAGGTTCGATCGCGGGTAGTCGGATGGGTAACCGGAAAACGAAAGTGAGCACGATGTAGGTGTGTATCAATTTGGTGTATCTCGTCACAATGGGGCCGATGTGACGAGGGGCCGTTGATTCTTGGTTGTCTTACATATAGTTCAGTTTCGGGTCGATACTCTCGCTTCTCATATGGTTCACCTTACAGGGTCGATACTCTCTCGATGTTGGCACTGCTTCATCCGTAAATAAGCCGCGTGACGATAACCCGATTGGAGCCCGCGTATCAATGCTCGCGATGTTTCATCGTCGCGCTCTCGGCTATTACACGGTTATTGCTCTTGCATCCGGAATGACATGTATATAATATTTCGATTGGCCACGATATATCTGCTGTATTCGATCGGCGAATTCAATGACAAAGTGGCACCGTTTTGGCCGATCTGCCGAATAAAATTCAAACTCGCGTCGCGCGATCGACCGATACCATTCCGTCTGGAAACGTTTATGCGTAAATGTACTGGTAGAAAAATATTTTCGGAGTCGGATCGCCAGACCGCGGAACGCGTGGACTTTCGTGTTAAATTCGTACGTGGGAGGGGTTTTATTGCCACGCCTGAAATTCGTGACCTCTGGAGAAGTCTCCGGTTAACATGACAAAAATACACGAAAATGTTGCGATGACGCCGACGTATAGACATACTAATGGATTCTTCAAAAGATTAAATTTCAAAGGCTTACGAAAAGACATAATAGCGATGCACGTTAAACTTCGTACTTTTAATACGTCTCAGTATTTTTTAATTGCAATTCCGTCCTTATCCGACGGATTTAAGCGATAAAAGCAGTTACGATACTCAACGCATTTCCCCTGATAATTCATTGTGCAATCACCAATTTGGGTTCTGCCCTGATTCGCGTAAGTCTCTTTCTCTCACGCTCACTTCCTCTGTCCCTCACCTGCGTCACACCCTTATGGAAGTCCGAGCACGGACACGCATGGATAATGACAATAATACGGTACGCGAGACAACCCTGTAACCACCCCTGTTAACACGCGTTGCGTGCAACACGCGACTGCGAAGGATTGCTTAATTAAATGAGAGCGTCTCATCGTCAAGAAATAATTGGAATGTACATATTTGACGTAGAACTAATAATCCTTCAAAGTTTTCTGGGAATGGTGTGTATAGGGTAGAGCGAGGCAAAATGGGACAACGGGGCAAAACGGGGTTTTTGGGTAAAACATTATTCTCCAATAGTTTTTGGATGCCGGAATTCGCCCTATTGGATACATCAGGCTTTTGTGCCCAGTTTTGCCACCTTGTCCGATCCAAAAATTATTGGAAAATTTAGTTTTGCCCAAAAACCCCGTTTTGCCCCCGTTGCCCCATTTTGCCCCGCTCTCCCCTACATTGCAAATATGAAAGTATTTACATCGGCTGAGTAGAAGACTGGACAGTTATTTTAATACTGGAATTGGGAGTTATAAACGTCTATAGAATGATTCTTTATTACATAGTTCGACCACTTTACTGAACTTTAGTTATTAGTGGCAGAAAATGCATGCGTGAAGAAAATTTATTGCCACAGACCTGTTAAGGGTGAGTGAATATTTCCATGTCATTATTAAAGTATGCCTCATGCGATTTTGCTGCTCCGAGTCTCACGATATGACATCACTCGCGTCAGGTACTAATCATTCGCGGAGTCCGCGGCATTGACAAGTTCGTCACGCTCGGCGACCACGTGCGTGTTGAAGCGACGGTATCCTTTCGTTGTTTCATTACTAATGTTACAGCCTGAACGCTGTATGCTTAGCACACGGAGAAAAATTTGCTACAGCAAGAGTTTGGTTGTCTTAACTAATTTACCTACTGAATACACTGTACTAATACTAAAAAAAAGTACGGTCGAATCAACTCACGAATCGGGCAGGGACGTTGAAATAAATATTTTTTAGATGTTTTCACCAAAATATTTTTTTCTTCCAACTAAATATTTTTATGAAAGTCCGTGCCCGAATGTTTAGTCGATTCAACCGTATTTCTTATCAGTGTATAACGACAACAAACTGTCTTGCTGGTGTACAAAATTCTTTAGCGACTGCTGCAAATTCTTTGCTGTAGCGGCGAATTGTTTTGCTGCCACAATAACGAATGCTCACCGATCCACATTTTGTTGGAATAAAAAATATGTACTTTTTTACGTACTGTAGCAGCCATGGCGTTGCTTGGTAGTATAGAAGGTCTCGGTAAACACTGGTTTACGTGTTCGCGCTTAGTTGATAGTAAAATGATAAGAATAGCGAGCAGCACGCCACGGCACGGAAGCGAAAGCAGCCGATAATTGACATCCGTATGCTAGAAACGCGCATTAATTATCTCTACGTTGACGATCGGGTGTGCGCTCTTCCTATCGATACTTTTACCAGTTTTCGCCGCCTTGAATGTATCTCTCAGCGGTATGTTAACTAAACGTTCGTCAAACAAATTGTGAAATACATTGAATTATTCATTTTGCATTGTCGGATTGTTCATAAATAAATGAATGTCTAATTAAGACGTTAAAATGTGACGGGTAAGCAGGGTCGATATTTCAATCGTCCATATTTTAGTGGCATTCGTTCCACTTTTGTCTCCAGCGTTAGCCCCAGTGACTTTACGTGCCGAATCGTAAAGCTAGAGAAGGTCGAGCTGGTATTCCAGAATTATGAACGCAAAATTTAACGACTTTGAAGGGATCAAGAATGATGTAAGTGCTGCATATATCAACATTGCGGATAAATAAATATCAAGTGTGCTGTCCTCGGTGAGTCACTACGCTATCTTCGTTTTTCGCGAAAAGCTATGACTCTTCAGTGTCGTTAAGGGAGTAGGAATGTAAAAAAACCATCGACACTTACGATAATTTCTTAGCATACCTAGATAATTGGCTCCTGAAGTAAGTCAGTAATACATTACACCCAGCAAAAAAATTAATTTGACGGCCATCGTTTATTAAGATTAAGTAATATATTTACTTGATTAAAATAAATGTTTATTTTAATTAAGTAAATACTTAATTAAATGAAATAAATATTTATTTAAATCAAATAAATACTTTACTCAATCTTAATAAACGGTGGTCGTCAAATAAATTTTTTTCTGAGTGTAAGCGGGAAGACAAATTTTAAGAAAAATACAGAAAGTTTCTGCAAGGTGTATTGCAATCGGCGATATGAATGTAGGTCCGGCATGAAGATTTGAAAATAAAGTGAAATAAAAATCGGCACGTGCCCAGCATTTTTTCAGCTTGAAATTTTTAAATGGGAAAAAAATTTGAAATAAAAGCAAAAACAAAATTATTTCGTTCATAAAAATTCGTTAATGAATTCGTCATTAACGTACGTGGTAGGCGATGGGTAGGAGCGTATAAGACAGTAAGTTCTCATTTTTTTTAATAAAAAAAAATTAGCCGCCACGTCGTAGCATCTTCGAAATGTCGTGACCCGTGAGCAGCAGCTGCGGGCTACCCTTATCTCATGAATATTAAAGACTGCGAGCTCAAACGCGGAACCGGCTGTAGTAACAGAACTCTAACTCGGACTTTACAACAACAAAAAAACATCGGTTTTTAATACCAGTGAATTCCATGTGCCCTCCCGTTGGATGAAATCCAGACAGACAGTTGTGCATCCACCGGCCGAGTCAGCTGACTCGGGGTGGTTGTCGGGGATCGAAAATAGCCGCTGACAACCCCTAAAGCTCTCTTACCCTTCGTAGTGGCGGGTAGTTTTACAGTTCCGCATAGTCGCGCTTACCTTGCAAGTTTACCCGAGCTTACCTTGCAAGTGGTGATCGATTCGCGAACTCAATACATCCCTCGTGCAATCCGATCGCCTTAACCTCGTTGACGCGCTCTTCTACCCCCGAATGGAGCAACATGCGGATCTATATCCCCGATCTTCGGCGATCGATGCCTTGGCTCTCGATCTCTCTCGAGCGTTGAATCTCTTCACCCTTGTTTCACTCTTACAAGATTGTTTTTAATCATCGATATCATGTGTTGTGTAAAACGCACCCTCCAGTCTTTCTATATGTCCCGGCCGTCTTTTATCACTTCGGGTCGGAGATCACTGAGTCACTGGAACTCGCGAGACCGGCATTCCGCGGTTGTGTCAACTTTCGGCTTCGAAATCAACCCGATCGTATATTTTTTTTCCCCCGTTCAGATTTATATATTTCACTAAGCGTTTCGTGGATGGAACGACCGCTCGCCCGGTGTCGCACGCGATGAACAGCTGGAACGATGATGCGACAAACAAAATGTGGACAGAGCGGCCAGGACCAGCAACGATCGGCCGTCAGACTGCGACTGAGTTGATAGCAGCAGGCAGCGAGACGCCTGCGAATCGCTGCGTCGTGCGATATTACGCCGGTCTGAGACTTTACCGGGGGAACTCAATGAGACTCGTGAATGAGCTGTTCCTTAAAACGAATGTTCACTAAAAGATAATCTTACAGTTAAGTTGCGAACAAACGGGTGAGGGCATCGAACGATTACTGACGATTCACCTGCACGCAAAGTGTGACCCTCTTTATTTTACATGTAAAATTTATTGCCTGTAAATTGTTATCATTAGTTACGGCATTGACTAACGGTGGCGCAAGGTGAAAACTTTCTTGCCGACCATCGGACATTTCTTACGGGATCGAATTTTATTGTTCAAAATTCATTCAGAATAAAAAACAAAATTTTCAATGTCTAAATAGAGATTTAACGACAAATAATTATGCCTCAAGAAAACTGTCGTCGGAATTTTCAGAAATTTTTTGAAAATTCCCACTTTTTTATTTATCAATAAAAGTGTTTATTTAATTCCCTTGTTATAAATTCATCAATGGTGTATGCATTGATAAATGGCAGCGAATTTTTTCAATTGTTTTATTATCGGTAAATTGTTACAATTAGCGACATTTAAATTTAAATATGACCAGCTTGCCAGCCATCACAGTTTTATCGATCAACGGTATCCCGACAACAGTTGGTACACAGTAACCCTGTTGCAAGAGACTTTTTCTCTTATCGACTCTTGAGTTACGTGTTTCACTCCGATTGTTCAGGAATTGGAAGATAATTCATAACTTCCGTGTGCCTTGATTATTTCCGCCGCGGAGTCACGCAGCAATGGTACGCTTGATTTTTGCGATTAACTTATTTATATGTCCAGCTGTTTCATCATCCAGTGGAAAAAACCAAGAATGGAGAAGCTGAAGCCAAGCGGTATCGCCGTTGCTCTGAACCAGCTCCAGATACTGAAACATTACGTCATCTTCTCGACACTCCGAATGGCTAATTATAACTTTACATTATTTGACCAACAATCTCTAAGGGATGGAACCAAATTAAGGGATACGTCTGCTGCTGACCAACTAATCTGGCTTTGTAAAATAATTAACTAATTTGTTTTCACATAAAAGAAGCTTAATTTTAATTTTTTTATGCGTATGCGTGTGCGTGCGTGTATGGATTTAGTGACTTAATGTTTTTTCGAAAAATCCCTACTTGCACTCTATCTCTTACATTTTTTTGAGATATGAGACGAAAAAATTATACACAAATGGACAATAATCGAATGATTCCTACTAAATGTCGTAATAATGGATGGAACTGCTTGTCACCTCGCATCTCCGCCTTCACAAATGGCTAAAATACTGAAACAAATATATCGTAACGAGGGATCAACTGGGATCACATACAAAGCAAAACAATATGCGTGTCGTCGAATTTATTCTGTCGCTCATTACAATGATAAAAATACAAGAATGAATATTTAATTAGGCTGCAGATTGCTCGCCCTGCGTGTGGTAGAAAATTTACAAATCTACGCTCTTTTTGGTAGTTACATCAGTGCGAAAAAAACATTACTATTTACTACGATCTATTTACAAACCGGGCATAACTACTCAACTATATACGGAACTCTATATCTCAGTCTTTGTATATATTCGTGCAATCACATATTTCGTATGATTAGACGAATTTGTAGAATAGCAAAAAAAAAAAAGCACGATTCTGTCGGATCTATGATCCACGGGTGTTTTTCTTGCTGCATCTAATGGATCTAAAAATTTCGACGCGTCGGTCGAGGGAGCGAGGAACGAACTGCGCGACAGCGAACGCCGCAACAGCGAGTTTAGTGTGGAGCAGACAGGATCTAATCGTGCTATCAGCGGTTCTCAGACTCAGGAGATTATTTTCTCTTAATCGAGTCAGATATTATGGCCGATGGAGCATGTTTACAGGGAGTCCGAGGACAAATCTGATTCGTAACTGACAACCACTGTCCCAGATCGGTCACGTAATGATGGTTCACGAGGATGGAGAGAGCCGGGTTAGGGTTGCCGGTGCTGATATGTAGGTCGGCCAATAGCGATATGTTACAACCGAGCTTCCACCACGCTAGCAGTCCTTGGCATTGATTCTCGCTCCAATGTAAACATTATTAAATTTCACCCCGCCCCCTCTCTTTAACGCGTGTCAATGAGTATTAAGGACATGTGAAAGCCCAATTTTTTTTCGTATAATCTCTATCATCGCTCAATAGGAATGAAAAATATATTGATCGATGATTGATACATTTCTT
Organism: Ichneumoninae sp. A BG-2022a; assembly: GCA_030522665.1. Lineage (NCBI taxonomy): Eukaryota > Metazoa > Arthropoda > Insecta > Hymenoptera > Ichneumonidae > Ichneumoninae sp. A BG-2022a. Next base: position 22,620 of record JAPYZC010000539.1, on the reverse strand, counting down.
TAATTTATTTTTTCATTCTGGCAATGAGCGTATTTATGCGTATACGGTACCGAAAAATATATATATACAATACTGATATATGAAGTATCTACTACACTTTTTAGTGCGCCATATGTTTTTTTTTCAGTTTGTACGAGTCTAATTATGGTTTTGTCGAGTTTTACCGCAAAAGGTGAAGTAAGGCATACGTAATAAATTTGTACGCGTCAGAACTAAGGACTGCCGCGATTTATGGTTCTTCTTTTTTCTTGAGTGCCGTTCAGGAATCGTGAGGCATAAGATTGACCACGATTCCCGCCGGCCGGTAAACAAGTCGTGAAAGTTAAGCGAACGATTTTTTTTTACTCGTAAGGATCGTCGGAGATGAAGAACGGCGCGCTAACGGGAATGGAACCGCTCTCGAGGATCACCACCGGCGATACAGGCTTGTCGTCCGTATCCGTCTTCGTCTGTTCGATCTTGAACACAACGTCCATACCTTCGATTACCTGAGAAACAGGAAAACGGAGCGCGGAGCTCGTTAGTGTCGTTTGATAAATCATAGACCTTAATTAATTAATGGTAGAAGATAAGAGCTGAAAGAAGTTTTAAGATATCGAAATGAATGGTATGGATATACCAGATTATTATTATCATTATCGCTACTGTTAATATTGTCATTAAAAACTATTAAAAAATAGGTTGAAGGAAATTACTTTTCCAAAGACCGTGTGATGATCATCGAGCCACGGTGTTGCTACGGTGGCGATGAAGAACTGACAGCCATTTGTATTTGCACCTGCATTCGCCATGCTCACGAAACCAGGACCCGTGTGCTTGATGTCAAAGTTCTCATCGTCGAAGTACTTGCCGTAGATACTGATAGAGCCTGAGCCATCACCCTTGTCGATGTCACCGCCTGAATGAACGCACGAGAGAAGTAGCATTAATTGTTAACTCTTTAATTAAAACAATAATTGGAATGACGTAATGAAAAAAGTCCAGGTACCTTGAATCATAAACTTCTTGATGACTCGATGAAAGTTCGAGCCCGAGTAAGTTCTGCCCTCGATACCCTCGGTCGCGATAGTCACGAAGTTCTTCACAGTTTTCGGCGCCGTTTCACCGAATAATCCGATGACTATTCTACCAGCTGGATAATCGTCTATCATTATGTCCATGTACACTTGCTCCGTTACCTTGTAGCTTGTAGCCTGAAAAATTGACGTCATTTTGTAAATTCATTCAATGTGTAACAGTTTTTTTTTGCTTATAATATCTTCAGTATCGAAAGCCGAAGAGAATATTTGAAAACCGAAGAAAATATTTTAAAGCCGAACGAAAGATTTCCCAATTATTTCTCTCATCAATTTGTCAATAACTTTTCAACATTATTATTATGTAAAATTAATGTTCATAACATCTTTGATATGGTCGATTTTTGTTCTTAATTGTTCCGTTGTCCGAGGAAGTATTAAAAGTATTAAAAGTCTGACCGAATCGAACTATTGATTGGGCATTAATCTTAAAAAATTGGGTGTTAATCACATCCTCGATTCAAGTAGAATTATTCCTATCGTATAATTACGAGTAGGAATTTCGTGCGACAATTTTTTTCGAATTTTCCTGACGATGCTGAGAGAATGTGAAGCTGAACACCATTTAATGATTATGAGAATTTACGAATGTCGGTTGTGGTATCGTGCGATAGGAAAATGTCGTGGGCGGGAGGTCCAGTGCGTGCACCAACGCGAAGATTCGAACGTCGACACGCGAGTGGCGTCCTTATCATCGTATTTGGTATCAGCGAGGAAGAGAAGGGACTCGGGGCGCATTCAACGGTACGAGTGTTTGAGGGTCAAACACATCTCTGGTCATTTAATTACGTGTATGAGAGGGATACAGGCACGTGTGCCCGAGTCAATGTACTGGTATTGGTGCGATACGACGACGGCAACGCCGCAGAGGGAAACCTTACGTCGTATATAAACGAGAATCGCTGCCGCTGGTGGCGGAGCTTAAACCGATCGTTCTGTCTTTTTCACGTGTAACGCCATACGTTTCGCCTACTCGGCCGTTCGAGCTAATCTCATTTCCGGCGCGTCTTCCACCCTCGGATTCGAAGAAATGAGACGCAACCAACTCGCCACAATTCGGGAGAAAAAATGTTTACGATAAAAAACGTCGAAACAAATTATCGGCTTCGTTTATTTAATGAAGTCCGGAGAGGTTGCTCCAATTTCTGTAACTGACAATCCAATAAAAGATACGTAATGTAATTTATGCAAAAAAAAGTCTCCGAAAGGGAAGAAACAAAAACAATAAAGCTAATAAAAGCACCTCGGAAATTCGTTTTTATTTATTTGTACTGAATAAACTAAAAAAAAAGCATTCGTTGGATAAATAAATGTGTTGGTTCGCGTCTATTAGTACAGTCGACTGTGAATCGATACCTCGGCATTTATTAAACGCACGTATTCATACTATGACGAACTTAGTTTAACGATAAATAGTCCATCACTATTTTGCACCGAAACAGCGTTGCTCTTCGACATATTTAACCGTAAAAACCAAGAAAATTATAAATATCGTTACTATGTTAATTATCGTTTATTAATCGAGGCCCTTGTCGGCGATAGTTAGTTCCGTAGTGAGTATAAAATAATTCACAGTGATGAGGGACTTTCTCGTTAGTTCCCTCTATGATATCCCGGATGTGTAATGAAGCGACTGGAGAATCGTGCCGAGTTAAGCTGCTTCCGCGATCTTAAACCGCGTCATAAATGAGAGCGGAGGCTGTCGTAAACTCGGCAAACATATACACATATATATTTAATAATATATATTTAAATAAGGATGCAGGGCATATTCGCGTGTACATTTAGTTATCTTTACGGTACCTTGCAGCTCGTCGAGGCGAGCGCGACGGCGATGAGAACGGCGAGTTGTAGCTTCATGATGTTTCGTTTAGGTACACGCCGTGAATGAAGCCGAACGCGACGAGACTTTTTGTTTTATCGAAATGCAGACCGACGCTCTCGAACCCGTCGGCGTAATAACTTTGGATACAGCGGGAGATGCAGGGGGCTTGGCGTCGATGCCGGAGATGCTACGCGAGGCTTGTAGCAAGCTCGTTGGTACGAAGCCGCCGCGGTGGCGCGTATTAATCCGACGCTGGCACTCTGCAACGTCACCGGGGACACTAGACGCTCGGGGGCCGCGCGTTAACTGGAATCCAACCGCCCCCGGTACACGCCACAGTCTTCGGCCAACGCGTCATCGTCCTTGTTCGGTTGCTTATGTGCTTTTGCTTCGTTTCGACTGGTCACACGACGAAGCACCACCGGACCTTACCAGCTACAGCTGGCAGTTCGTTCCTACAGTCAAGACCCTTCGGATCCTTCCCGCTAGTCCCTCCCGTCCTATGTAAACAATTTTTTTTTTTTTAAGGCAAATTTGAGATAGAGAAAAGGGAAGCGGAGAGTACATGTTAGATGTGATTGACACATGTGTGCAAAAATGTTAAAGTACGTGTAAGGGGTACGTAAATTTCCGTAGCAGAGCACACGGAAATCGACGATGCGCCTTTGCGTTATTAGCCGCTTCATCGGTGCAGAGGATGAACCTCGAAGAAATACGAAAGAAAATATTTTGTTCGATGCACATGTTTTACGTGTCTGCCACTCTGAAACGGCTGAAGCAATTGGGTTACGAACCTCAGTGAATCATCGATGAATGGATTTTCGTTCCTTTGCTCAAGTCGCTTCGACGCTACAGTGAACGAAAACATTTGAATATATCTCGATTATGTTTTCATGAATATTTCGAAAATAAATAAACAAAGCTTTAAAGTCACGACAAATATAAAAAAATGTTTGACTTCCTTAACGATGTTATTTAATTTTGGATTCAAACAAATATCGATACATTCCTTATTTAGTAATTCGCGCATGCAAGAATCGACAAAATATATAGTTTTCTTCCCGGAGTTGAACATAATTGATCGTACATCGTTATTTGCGGCTTGAATCTTCATAAATTATTCCTCATTGCACAACTTCGCTCTCGCGTCGTACAGTTATGACAAAACCATCGAGATGCAGCACGGAGAATCCAGGGCGTTCGTTTTATTAATGTTGCAATCGCTGTATACGAGATGGCCGACCGTTTTATCGGTGATCGTGTTCGTTACCGCGTGTTTCTTTGCGTCAACTATAAAATCGAACGGTGAACTCCGTCGAGGTTCGTGCGTGGAATCGTTTCTTCGGATCGGTTCGTGTTTTCCGCGTGAGACGAGAGGACGCCAACTCTTGCGGATCCCGTTATTCCTGTGGACTCTCGGTCGCCTCGCTGCTGACGGAGAGCCAATATTATAAAAGGTGCCGAGTTGTATCGTAGCAAGGTCAGTTTGTTGCGATGAGCTCGTTCAGGTGGTCGTGGGGCACCGAACGCCCCGGCGTCGTTCATCTCCTTGTCGGCTTCCTCCTCATCCTCGAGGCTTCCAGTTTCGATCTTCGATTACGAGCTCCGATCGAACGTTCGAAGAAGTCTCTCCGAGCGGATGCTGTGCCTATTATCGAGGGACAAGAGCCCGTTGATTCGGTTATCATAAAAGCTGTAGAGATACCGGAAGAAAGGGTCACATACGAGGGTGCTCAACTATGGAGGGTTCTTGCCGAAGGAGAACACGCTGAATTTGTCTCTTACTTGCAAGAAACCGGAGGTAAGAATTATTGCTTACGTCATTAAGAGACCGTTTTGCGACCGAGGTGAAAAATTATCATATATGGTTCGTATGTAATACGAACAAGTATACACAGTCACAAATATTTGTGCATTTAACAGACTTTTTTTGTCCAAAAACGTCCGCAATTATTTTCTAGGTAATATAAGAAAAAAATATTTGTGACCATTTAAGACAATAAGTAACTCGATAGGGCAATTTGTAATGTAGATTATTATAAATAACAGCGCTAACTCCGAAAGTGTTTAAAGAGAGTGTAAGATGCTAGAGTAATTAATATCTTTGTGTATGTAAAAAAAACTCGCAGAGGTTTCAATGTGGTCGGGGAACGATTCAGCAGTAGACGTTCTGGTACGTCCCGATGTCATTCCCCGGGTTTCACGTTTCCTGCGGGAACGACAAGTCAAATATGACGTTATAATTCCGGATCTTCAGCAAGCGATCGACCAGGAAAATCCTATACCGTCGCCCGAAGACATGGAAGAATTGGAAGGTCGCAAAGGTCTGTTCATCATAATTCCATTTATACTAGATATATATAGATATTTATGATTGACGCTCGTTCTACACTGAGATAGGAATTTACTGATGCTATGATTTCGCAGACTCATTGCTTTGCGCTATTTCGCTTCTCGGTCTAGACACGTCATCCGGGTCAAACTCGCATTCTGCTAAGCTTTAATAAGCAGCGAAAGCATTCGTTGTAACATAAATTAAATGGCTTTTTTTTATCGCGAGCATGATTTCCACCAAAAAATCCCTCTAAATTAAACGCAATTATAATGCCAGCCAATATTTGCACTATATTACGTTAATTGTTTTGGGTATGGATGGCTTTTTGATTAGCATTAGATGAATTAGATAATTTTCAACAAAAAAATTCCTCTAAATTAAGCGTAATTATATTCCTAGTCAATATTTTCACTATATTACGCTCATTGTTTTGAGTATACAAAAAAAGTCGCCCATCTTATTGACTTCTTGATTAACACACGTTCATTCTTCATCTTCCACACCGCCGATTTTCGTCGTTTATAGATCCGATCGAGCCTTTCTAATGCTAATGGTTCGCTAGATCATTCGTAGACGTGGACGTGGAAGCGTGATTCCTATACGATGCCATGTGAGACTAGTCCTACGTATCGTCTTCAAGCGGGGTTATCGGCCTCAGCAACTCGATTCAACCTGCTAACCCAATTCCTCGTGATCGACAATACTGATTACCATAACAGTTATTCTGGTACGCGTTAGCGCGGCTCGTATATACACTGAAACGAAAATTGTTGGTAATAACGAAATTGTGGTTGCCTCAACGTCTCGGCGAAGTAACATATGAGAATGTTCTTTAAATCCCTAAAATAGCCTGGAAATGTGCGGGCGGGAAGCAGGGGTTCCATCGATTTGAGGCAGAAAACGTGTTTTATTGCTTCCTCATGGTGGAAGCTTTGTTTTCATAACATTTTATTTTCTTCGAGATTTTTATGTAAACAAGTTCAGAATGTTCCAAAACGTCGAAAAATCGAATTGAGAAATCTTTACCGGATTATTTTATTTTTTACTGACAAAGCTTCCTGCATGAGGAAGCCAAACAATAACGGAAACTACACTATTGCAGTAAGCTTCAACTCTGATTGAATGTATAGACCCGGTTGGACCAACTGCACTGGAAGCTTAGCCATACTATTGATGGTTTGGCCAATTAAAATTTGTGTTTTCAATGTATAAGAGCGAGCTTAGAAACATGTAACTGCAACGCATAATACTTTCGATAATAATTGTAGAGATTAGTATAGGGACAAAGTCTCCTCATGAAAGATCAAAGTAATTTTCTAGCTCGTTACGCTTGGTGGCAGGGGGTCGTGGTCAAGTCGCAACGTAGACATTACCATCTGCGTCCCGTGCGTCCTCCTCGTTATCCTGTAGCTAGTGTGCGTGGTGGTACTGGTGGTGGAAGTGATACGTGGCACTTTAGGGGTGAGCTTTCTAAAAAGAAAAAAAAAAAAAAAAAAAAAAATTGCGTGCTTCTGCTTCCTGCTGAAATGAAATTAAGCTGGATGTCCTAATAATCGGCGCTATCCATCAAAGATTTGGAAAAACTATTAGCAAGGTAAAAAATTTGGGTAAAGTAAGACAATTTCGTTAAAAATGAAAAAAAATCGATGTCGCGATCTCATTTTTTGCTGCATATCGCTGTCACCCGGGAACTTAGGGCTCGCTGAGCGCCGGATAACATAATATACGTTAATACTTGATGTTCCAAATCGCCCCTCTTTCGTCCTACTTCGGCAGCCCCAAACCATGGAAATTTCATTAGCTTAAATTCCTGCCAACGATTGTAGGACATCCATCTTATTCCTATTCACCCACAAATTCTATGATGGAATGATTCCAATTAGCGAATTGCTGCAGGTCATCGAATGGAATGGTCGAGTTACCATCGATTGGAGGACATTCATGGCTTTCTCGATTATCTAGCCCAAACGTTTCCCGATCTTTGCTCGGTGATGACTATCGGCACTTCCGTAGAGGGTAGGGAACTGAAGGTACGCGCTCTCTCGAGATCCTCGGTTCCGATCTTGCATGTTTTGTTTTCCTCGTACAAAATCGGATGAGGTTTTGTTTTTTTCGTAGGTGCTTCGTATCAGCAAGGGAGAACCAGGCGTGCCAGCTATCTGGATCGACGGTGGTATTCACGCTCGCGAATGGATCTCCCCGGCTTCTGTCACGTACATAATCAATCACTTGGTCGAGAACAGCGACGAGCTCGAGGCGGACTATTACATCCTACCAGTTGTGAATCCTGACGGGTAAGTGGACCTCGTTTCTCGAACTCTCGACACTCGAATAATCCAATTATTCAATCACATTGCGTACATCACCGGTGAGAAAAGGTTGAAATTGCGGCGTCCTATACTGTTAATGCGGTATGTTAATTTACATAATACAGATACGAGTACACGTTCCGGGGCGATCGATTGTGGAGAAAAAACAGAAGCAGCCCCGAAAAGGGTGGCGTTTGCATCGGGGTGGATCTCAATAGAAACTTTGGATATCGATGGGGTGGACTGGGTACGAGCAAACAACCCTGCAGAGAAATCTTCGCCGGTACCGGACCTTTCTCGGAACCCGAGACCAACGCCATCAAGAATTTCTTCGAGGCCAGTGCGGCCGACTTCAAGGTCAGTTTTACCTGTTCATCTCTCGTCCACAATAAAGTACGGTACTTAAAAATTAAACTTTAAACGTACTTAAAAATTAAACTTTATTTCTCGACATTAGTTGGTAAAGTTTAGGTAATGTTTTGGCATAAGTATACACTCAGAAGAAACATGGGAAAATCGAAGTTTCCCGTACGTCAATAATTCATTCACAAAAAGAAATAAAAATTCAAAATGTCATACAATTTTTCTGGTGGTATCGATCCCTGCCAAATTTAATACCATTTCATCGACCATCGATTGATAATAGCCCATTTATGTACAACTTTTTCGTCCTACCCATTCTTACCATATCCAATAACGAAGATTGAGGTTTCTTCGGATTTGGGAAAATTTGTGCATATGAACGGAAATTGAAGCTATAATCGATGGGACTAGGGTTAAATACAAATCGAATGAAAAATCATGATTTTGTAGATGAATGTATTTTGAAAATATTACTATCTGTTTCAGGCGTACCTGACGTTCCACAGTTACGGACAGTACATCCTTTATCCCTGGGGATACGATCGACGAGTGCCACCGGATTACGCCGACCTCGACAAAGTGGGTCAGCAAGCGGCGGCGTCGATGAAGAGCTCGGGGGGTGCTGGAAGCGTATACACCGTAGGGAACAGCGCTACAACCCTGTACGCGGCTTCCGGTGGTGCCGACGACTGGGCCAAGGCAATACTCAAGATCAAGTACGCGTACACTATAGAGTTGCGCGACAAGGGCAAGCATGGCTTCATTCTACCGGCTGAATATATCATTCCAACTGCTAAAGAGGCACTCTCGGCCGTCAACGTTGTCACGAAAGCTTCCAAGTTGCTCTAAAACGACTGCAGCATTATTTTACAAGACTTGAATGAAAGTAATCATTATTTAAGATTCGATAAGTTTTTCCGAAAACTCGGTGATTGTGGAATGCTACTATTTATTAGCCTCATATATTTTTTTGAGGGCCAAACTCACTTAATATTTATTTATTCGATGACGATACAGCATTCTATTGTGTACGTGATAAATAATAATGCGTTTTTATTTATTTTTATGTAAAAAACAATGTTTATGTTTAAGATTGAATCGGAGAGTACTTCAACTAAAATGTTTTCAGCTGTATTATACAATGTACTACGACATACGGAATACCGAGCGATGGTTCAATAAACATTTCTCAAAGAATGATTTTACTATAATTTTTATTACCCTTTCTTCTTATCATAACAAAGTCCGGAAGAAGTCCTTGAACTTTATTTAGAACCTACAGTAACACCATGATACAACGACTTTTTTTCTTGTGTGAATGCCGGCATTTTCACCGTCGTCAAGAACTCCCTTTCTACGCCCTTGCCATACAAATAACTAACTTTTATTGCGATTATCGGTAAATTTTCATAATCCTTCAGGCGAACTTACAATGAATTGTAGGCATTTTTTGAAAAAAAATATATTACATAAACACTTTAATTTTCCTTGCATGAATTTCAGAAGAAAGAAAGAAAAAGTAATCAAATGTGAAAGTCGACTTTGAGACATGCGACAGCTTACGGATAACATTTTGTCTATCACAAGTCAACTAACGGACAACTTTTTCACAATATCTAAAAATTGCTGCTTGGGTATTCATGGAAAACTAAGAATTAAAGCGAGAATCTTTGAATTTACAAGCTACAATGTAAGGATCCTGGCATATGGTCAAACCGGGAGCGGGAAGACCCACTCAATGGGAACAAATTATTCCGGGGAAGAAGTCATGGGCGTTATACCACGGGTCGTCCACAACATTTTCGACATAATGGAGACGATGAACGATCACACGTTCAAAGTCACACACGTTTTGGCGTCGGTAACTTCCTCCTTCGTAATATCGACGACTTTCACAGCCTTCTTGTCTTTGCGAATGTCCACGATTCGCTCGTTTCGATCTTTTTCCGACAATAAATCGTACACCTCTTCCTGGTACATTTCCATAAACGAGACGGTGACTTTGAACGTGTGATCGTTCATCGTCTCCATTATGTTGAAAATGTCGTCGACCGCCCGTGACTTCTTCCCCGGAATATTGTGTTCCCATTGAGTGGGTCTTCCCGCTCCTGGTTTGACCATATGCCATGATCGTTACATTGTAGCCTGTAAATTCAAAGATTCTTCCTTTAATTGTTAGTTTTCCATGAATACCCAAGCAGCAATTTTTCAGATGTTATGAAAAAGTTGTCCGTTAGTTGACTTGTGACGGACAAAATGTTATGCATAAGCTATAGCATGTCTCAAACTCGACTTTCGGGTTTTAAAAAGCATAATAATAAGTTCAACATGTTATTAACAAATTAATCAAAAAATTAATTGTTGAATTACCCGGCCACCTAATTTTTTCACGGTGATGGACAGAGTTTTGTTGTCGCTAATTGTGCTCGCACTATCAGTACACTCCATTGCGACACTGAATCCTCAACATCACATCCCAAGCTATTTGCTCGACAGCTGACGTTCGACTGATCATCCTCGATGTCATACGCATGAAAATGCAACATCCACGGCTTCAGAGCATCACCATGCGAACAGCTAGATGTTCTTGCGACAATCTTTGCAGTCTTCGTAGTTGTCGGTTTGTCCAAGTTCTATCTCCATGCAGGGATTTGATGCGAGTCCAACGCAAGTGCGTCCTGTTCATCTCCCACACATCCATGTCCGCAGTTCACAAACACTCTGCCGTAGCACCCCGTTACTTCCTGAAAGTGATAAAAAAATTGAGGTTACGGATAAACAGATTTAAAGTTTGAAATTGCTTCAATGAAACAAATAAAAAACAAATTGAGGTTAGAAACAACAAGAATTGATAACAAAAAATATATGAAAAAAGAAAATTTAGGTTAGGTTGTCCCTACCTATCACCAGGATCAAGAGACGCGTCTCTTGATCGATAAGGATAAAAAAATAAAAAGAATATAAAAATATAAGGGTAAAATATAATATAAAATTACTCACCAGGTCTCGTGAAAATTCCCGAAGATTTTCCGTAGCACGTTAAGATGCGGAAATTTCGTGGGAATTCACCTCACCCGTATTTCAGGTTCGCTTCATCATATTTCGCGAACCGCTGGACGATTATTCTCGTAATTAGGCCCATTGGAAAGCTTGGGTCCGAATTATATGGTAAAAGTGTCCTTGAATTTTCGATGCGATGCTTTGTTGCCGAGATCGAGACGACCGAAAATTTCGTGTGAATTCACACAATAAATTTTTGGATCGATCGCTGATCACGATCATCATACACGAGAAACCACCAAACGAATGTGTTCATCATTTCGATCCGATGATTTATTTCTGAGGTAACCTAGTGCCAATATTTCCGGACTTGTTCCGGACTTTGTTATGATTCTCAAGGTCCCAGAGAATAATCGACTTTACGCTGGAATGAAATTACTCGTAAAAAAAACAATTCTAACGAATGGTTTAAAAGTGATTACAAAATTATTATTTTTTTGTGCCAGAAAATGTTGTTTAAGAATATGATTGACAGACTAAAGCGACTCACCCTTGAAGATCTTGTCGACCATGCCACGAATAGCCGTTTCATAGAACTTTTCTTGATCGTCCTCCGGGCCAAACACGTGGTTAAATGTAAACGATTTGGCCGTGTTCCGCACTTTGATTTCTTGCTCGCCAGGAACGACTCCGATACACGTTTGGCGGCCTTTCTCTGTCTCAGAAGGAACAAGCGGTTTGATCCGCACTGCCAAGCGACCGTACCGTCGCTCATTGTGACCGATGTGCAAAAAAAAAGAAACGAAAAATCGAAACGTTTTTCTCCTCTCATTGCGTTTCGAAACGAGCACAAGATTCGTTATTTTTACTCACTTCAGTCGCAGATTTACACTCGACGAGGCGCCTTCAAACGTACACCTTACACTCGCCGGCCAAGGTTGTATTCATTACAGTTGAACTGTGTGGTGGCTTTTTATTGCGTAGGGACTGTTGCATTTTACTTCAATATTGATGCATTTATAGTCATGCAAATTGAATCATACCGAGTTTTAACTTATATGTAATTATAATGCAATGCAATTGTTAAATTGTGGTCGCACCACACCGCCAGATACATGGCCGTTAATGGGATTATTTTTTCTCTCTTTTCTTTACGTAACATACATATTCTTATGTCTTCCTACGCAAAAAAGTAGTGTTTAATTGCAAATGCGGCGACGAAATCATCGATTCACTTCGGATATCTTGTAGAAAGAATTTATTCATTTGACTTAACTGTTGTCCGTCGACTCCGCTTTAGGGGGCGAACAATAGATCATGGCGATGAAGTTATACAAATGCATTCACACGTAAATAGATACTAGATTGTGGTAAATCGGAAGATTTAGCTCATCAACCTATTAAAAAATAAATAAAAACAATACTGATAATGGGATTTAGAGATTAGAACAAAAAGTATACATAAAATATATATATAAGCGGGCGAGATAAAACGCGCCGGTCGATTAAAAAAAAAACTGTAATCGTTAAAAACGGTTGAAATGAAACTGTAATAAATAGTCAACGTATATAATAAAATGATTCATGAATATTTGTTATAGGAGTGGTGTAATAATAATAATAATCGATAGGATGCCTTTTCCTTTTGTGAAATAAAGCAGTTCAAGTTGCATCTATGCCGCGATTGTATTCGAAGCGAACTTTGTCAACGTGTCCGTTTGGAAATGACGTAACCGAAGTAATAAATATATATATTTTTTAAATGTGCGTTTGTACTGCAAAACGGACGTTTTAGAACAACATACCTGGGTCTAATAAGAATTCAAAATTTTGTTTTATACTCTCACGTTGAACATAAGTTATAGATTACAATGCTAGTTTACATCCATTAGTTTAGAGACATCGCGAAGTTAAGACCAAGATAAGTTACTTGCATGTTCATCATTGGCAGAACTTAACATAATTTTCACATTTCTGTTCTCTAAACGTTTGTGTCACTTAATAAGAAAAATGCTACTCGCATCTTGCCTCGCACCGGCGCAAAAATCATTAATTTTTGTTGTTGCGTTTTCATAAATTCAGTTTTGAAAAATGGGCGAAAGGCAGCAAATTTTTTTTTCATATAGCCATCTCGAGCTCTCTCTTTCTCTCCGCGTCCAACCAATTTTATGTTTATCTCGAGACTTAACAGCTTAGAGAGCTATCCATCTAGGTAGATGAAATTTCTCGATTTAAGAGCATGTGATACAGGGTCGGGAGATAACAAATCTGTTTCCCTATTTTCTTCGCGCGTAATAATATTTTAGACAAAAGCAAATTAGGTTTTCGTAGACTACACATAGATACATGAAAATCTAATTTCCCTTTAGCTGACACATTAATGGCCGCGGAGGAAACAGGGAAACGGTTTTTTTACCGACTTAGTCTGTATCACATGCCCTTAAAGTATTTCTACAGTTGCAAAATCTAAGGAAATACAATTATTCTCTTTCTCATCTTTATCGTACATTTATTCCGATCGGTTGTAATTTTTCGAAACTCGTAGTTCACCTTTCCGTGCTAAATCACGGGCTCCGATAACGGTAGATTTTTATCAAGCGTCAATTATTTTTAGAGTGAGACTTCGGGTCCACTTGCCTGTGATCTGATCATTAAATTTTTTTTATTGTAAATAAAGGGTTGCCCGATCGATAGAATTCTCGCCGCACTTTCGACGTTGGGGCAGCGGATAATCTTTGGTCACCGAAGAAACCTATTGATATATACTGTTACGGGTTGGTGCGGACCATTCGTTAAATTATTTATAATACATTTCTACGATTCGTCTCTTTTACTCCGATAGATTTGTTTATCTGGTTATAGAAATTGCTTTTTGACCAAACTTGAGCCCGTTCGAGAATACCAGCTTCTGGCGCGAAATATTTATTACAACTATAGGTTTATCTTTATGTTAATATCGTGGAAATTTCTTATTTACTTCTTCGTTCCAGCACGCGCTTCAATCTTTTAGAATTCTTTATAACGAGACTAGAAATTCGCAACTAAGAGAATCGCATTTGTGTCTCTTTCCCAAGTATTCTTTTCTCGGCGTCGTTTCTTTTTTCTCGAATTTTCGTATGCGGGCTATCGTTTTTTTTTCTATAGTCTTCCAACACCAAGATCACACACATATTCAATACAAAAGTGTTTTTGCTCGTTAGGTACTGCAAGGTTAGATCCTTTCGCATGCCAAAACGAAATATCTATCGCGATAAAAGTTGAAAATTCCGAGTGAAAGTAGCGATATCAGACTCGAAAACTCAATCGTTTCAGTTCGGAGCTTGAGTATTAAAGGAAACAGGTAAGAAATCCGATATTCGACGAGTGTATAGGGAATCCGGTAGTACATTTCTATGCGTAATTTGGTAACCTAATCCGAGTCCTCTTCGACCGTTGGTGGCAACATGGCAAGATGCTGGGGGCTCAGCATCTGTCTGGATAGGGCGTATTCGGCGAGAGCACGATGGCAAAAGACATACTGATCTGGCATTTGAATACTGTGGGCACGCTGGGCTCGTATTCGCTCGACTGTACCACGAATATCTACAGTTCCGGTGTCTTCCAGCCGGGATATGCAAATGTCCAGAGTGCAAAACGTTCCTGAAAATTGCAAGGAACGTTTTCTTAGTTAATATTAATTTTTGCTTCGTTATAGAGGAAGTTATGCCGATATGATTAACGTTGGTCAAAGCAGAAATGATTGAATCGATAAGAAAGTTGAACAAATTCGTAATATTCATTTAGCCAAATGGTAATACGAGCCGGAAAATATAGTGTGTGGCTACTTTGAATCTACGAAATTTAACGTTATGTTGTACTCATTCCAGTAATCTTGATTTCTTTGTTTCAGTCCGCACTGACTGATAAGATCTTTCTATGAAATTGAGGTAACGATGCTGCCACTTTTTCATTTTTATAAAAAATATTTTGCAGATAACATGTAATAGCTTAAGTGCTCATTCATTAGCAACTTTTTCCTCTTTAGCCTCATTTCAGAAGACGAAAATTTCAATGCTCTTTCTTATTATTGGGATTCCAATGGACATAGATCAAACTGTCATAAACGACTATTTTCGACGATAGAGAGACTTGCTCGTCATTCTGATTTGAATCATCAGGTAATTTTTCATTTGTGTCTTGCAATTGAGCAGATAAGTACGCTGTATCACAATGTGTTGCGCTACGGGATCTCCACAAGCTCAGCAGACAACTATGGTGATTAATGAATAGAGATGAATTCATTGTCCTTGGTCGAGGATAGAAAGACATATGATGTTATAATAAGTTTTCTCACCTGTCCTGCCTATGCCAGCACTACAATGCACAACTATAGGCGGCCCTCGTGGGTGACCAGCCCAAGTGTCGCCTCTGCTCGCTAAGAGCTTATTCTGTTGCTGTCTGACTAAAGACAGGAACTGCAGTAGAGCCTCGGCAGATTGTGGAACACCGTAATCCGGCCAAGCGGTGTACAACATGTGGCAAACTTCTCTGGTCTCATCAGTCTATGAAGAAGAAAGAACGAAAAGAATAAGCACTAACCACACACGACCAATATTAGCACCGAAAAAAATGTATGAACCTTCTTATTGGTGAGAAGTAGCATGGATATCGTGTAGTCTGGATTTGTTTCAACTTCGAGGGTAGTTACTGTGAAGTTACCAGCTGAAACTTCGTCTCTCGGCTCAGGGCCCCAATATTGTGCACACTTTGTCCGGCCCCGTTCCACGACCCTGCAAATGAAAAGACATGGTTTAATGTTTTTATTGTTATTTGTGTGGAGAATAAATAGGAACAAAATGGGGATACGGCTTCGATGTACGGAAAAACCGTTACGATAATAACAATAGTACTCATCGTTTCAATCCATAGTAATGGCATTGTGAATTCAATAATCTCACCTAGTCGTCATTACGACAACAAGAGTTTGCTGTTCCCAGATCATTCTCCAAAAGTCACCGCACGTTTTTGGCAATGGACCCTGTGTACTGATGAACGCGTTCTTTTGCTTGTAACCATCGACGAAATTAGCGTTGATGTAATCGGATGTTGCATCCCCGTCAATTTGCGAGAGACAAACTCTTGTGTGGTCGTAGCATAGAACATCCGTATATCGATTCTTCGATTGATTTGGTCTGAGTCTGAAAGCGAAAAATATAATATAAATATTTCGATCGATACGCATTGAGTTGAACAATCAAATACTTGTTAACCCTGGCACCCTCTAAATTTCACGGGGCAAAATCATAGGAATAAACAAGACACCAGTTTCTGACACGCGGTACCTTTGGTGAGCCAGCTAAGCTGGAGTGACCCGCAACCGAAATCGGGGCTTTTATCGTATTGCCCGCGAAGGTCGCAAAAAGTTTTAAAAAATGGGGCAGTAACAGCTCTGTTTCATTGCTATTATATATATATATATATTATTTCAGAACTATTTACAAACGATGTCAATCAAGTTCGGTCACAGTGGCATCTTAGTAGAAAAAAAAAAAAAGAAACGAGTACAACTTTGGAGTAATTTTCTCGTGGCGATCGATCACCAACTTTTGTCAAAGAAAGCAAACTACGTCGAACAACGGCTATTTTGTGACTGCCACGATGCTTTTCCGTTTAATTTTATTTCAAATTTGACCGGCTGCTTTCTGGATTTTTCTGCTCGCCCGAATTCGCCAGTGATATTGCGTGTTTAGTAGATCCTTGACGTACTTGGCATTGTTGAAGGAACCGTCGAGAGGTCTCTGTTTGATCTCAACGTAATCGGCTACGAGGCCGGCGCGGCCTCTCGAGTGTATGGCCTCGATAAGTTGCTCCATACTGACAGCCTGGAGACCAAGATCCCCGTGAAGG
The DNA here is from genome assembly GCA_030522665.1 of Ichneumoninae sp. A BG-2022a. Taxonomy (NCBI): domain Eukaryota; kingdom Metazoa; phylum Arthropoda; class Insecta; order Hymenoptera; family Ichneumonidae; species Ichneumoninae sp. A BG-2022a. The sequence goes on along the minus strand of JAPYZC010000539.1, from coordinate 5,826 downwards.
CTATCATCGTCGCTGAAGCCGGAACTGGCAGAGGACGGAGGCTGTACCGGCGACGGAGCTTCGTCGCTCCCGATCCATATATCGCCATTGGTGATTTCGATGTCGCCAATGTTGACGACGCCGTTTTTCGCTTTGTGCTTGTCGGTCACAGGACTAGTTGGATTACTGACGGACGTTTCATTAGGATTTTGGTTAATTGTATGGCTCTTTGATATGGGCGATAGAGGACTACCCACTCTAGGGGTAACCTGTATAGAAACAAACGAATCATCAATTATTTTTATTTATTCGCGAACATCGAAATAGTTTATCGATCCATTTATTGGTCCATTATACATGAACTTTATCTCCTTTTTTTTGCTAACTTTGTTCTTTTCTTAAACGAATTGCGAGATTGTTCATTTGGCAAATGGCGACTGCAAAAAAAATGGTTACTAGGGTAAATTCATTGGCAAACAGTGTTGTCGATTTTTTTAATGCATTAATCAAGTTCATTATATTAGAATCCTGTTTATGGGAGGTAATGTGGGGAGACAGTACCTCAGGTACTTTTTTTACTTTAAATATATTTAAAAAAAGTAACAGATAATTTAACTGCATGCAATGAAGTAGCAATCATGGACTACATTATACGTATCGCGCAGGCATGGCTGCACCATCGATGTGATCTGTTTCTTTGTATTGTGCGAGTATACATCTCGATTAATATGAAGTGTTCGGATGAGTTCGGTGTCTCAGATAACCCTGAGTTTCGGTTGGTCAAAACCCAGATAAACAAGTCTGCACTGTACTAAATTTCATGTAAGATTACTAAATTCGCACAGACGATTGGTCATTCCGTTCAAGAGTCAAATATATCTTCCTCCCTTTAGTTCTTTAATATTAACGCGAAGGGACGTGATAGAGATTACTAAATTCACAACACTGGCTTGAACTGAAAAAATCTACGAGTATGTAAAATGGCAAAGCTGACAATTTCATAACGAAAACTTGAATACTGCTAAATCTCCATGTTCATTGATCTGTATAGTAACAATGGGCAATTGGTCGTACCAGTTAAGAATAAAATATGTGTTTCTCTCTTTCATTTTATTAACATCAGTGCGAAGGGACTAGATGGACAGAACGTACCTGAAAGAATAGGTTTAAACGAAGGAGACGATTAATCTTACCTCGCAGAGTTCGCCCCCGCTCCGATTCGTCATGGACTTGAGACAATGGAGAAGCCACGCTTCATGCTGTACCTCCAAGGTGCCCCCTAAACGTCGTGGCAACGATTCTCGGGGTATATGAAGCGTCAATTGCGGAATCGATACAGTGAATACTCTGTCTCTCAGTTTTTCACGAACGAACAGTCTGAGGATTTTGAATGGTGCCTTGAACCACAGTGGTGCTGTTACGATCAACACTTTTTTCAGTTTCGCCGGATATCCACCCTGAAATCATACAACCTTCTTTAATGATACTTGGCGGATTCTCGATGTTCAATGCAACAGGAAGAATCAGAATAAATATTCAACTTAAAATTTTTAAGATCAACGAGATATTAAAAATTTATTAATTTAAACATGACACAGCAATTTTAGTTTCAAAAACTAATACGTGGCTTCGATATTTAGAGCGACGGGGAAGGGAAGGAAGTTGAAATAATTACTAGCGAGTGACATTTGGGGTTAACCAGGTGAGTTTTCTTTCGAAAGGTCAAACGTTGAAAAAAAATTGATTCCCGAGTACAGGTGCAAAAGAAATGTTTATCCTGAGACCGAATGAATTAACGACGAAAAGATAGTCAGTTCGATTTACTGAACGAGATTTATTCGCGAGAAAATTTCGTCAACGTCAACCCCCGCCGAGAGAGCCCCGGAAAAAAACTACCCTTCCCTACGCCGCCTCACGGTCAGAGGGCGGAAGTACCGCGGCAACGGTACAACCGCAACGCCGCTACGCGCTCGCTGAGCCGCCGTTGCTACTGATGCTGCAGCACGGTCGAACACAGACCAAAGAAACTCAACGCGCCCTCGAACGGGGGTAGTTGCGCTACGGTAACTTTTCATCCAGTGAAGTTTATTGACAAACCATTCTTCGACTTACTCAAGAGATAGGGTAGTCCCTATGCTTTGAGATAATTAAAAGAAAATTGCAATACCGTTACTGTACGAAACGACGCACGGACTCGCTGTATATACTTGGCTAGTCAATCGATAACACTCGGTTAAGTTCCCCTGTCCACAGTCGATAACCGTAGCGAAAATGAGGAAACAGCTGGGACGCGAAAAGGTCGAATGATCGAATATTCTAAGTAGCCACCGAACACTCTACTCGTAAGAAAAACTTTTGCAGCTCGCGACAATGGTTTTCGAGGAGATTTTTTAGTAACGCGAGTCGAAAGAAAACTTGTGTTTCAGCTGAGTGTCACTTTCTGTGGTAAATTCTTTGAAATCCGGGCCAGCAACGTGTCGCAAAGGTCCACCAACGATTACTGACCAAGACCGTCGTGACGTTTCAGATGCGTTTGCACATGCGCGACTCGACAGCAACCCCTCTCGGGTTTGCGCTTTGCAAGCCCCCCGTACCCCTAATGCTTTCCGCGCCATAGCTGTACCTTCGCTTCCCCCAATGCCGCCGAGCAAAGGGGATTGCATGGCGCACTGAACCGTATCGAAAAGTGGTGTATTAAGGGCCAACGGCGTTCTAACAATAAGAGGATTCATAATATACGAGAGCTGCCTTGTTAAACCGTGGCATTTCAAGGTCAATCATTAGTGGGCGATCATAAAACTCCTGTCAACGGAAGAATTCGTCCGCGAAGAATTTAATAAAAACAGTCTAATGACGTCGGTCTGCATTACCTCGAATCAACCCGATCCGCGATTTTTGAAAATCTTACAATGCGTCATTTTTCGATTTGTCTCAAACTCTGACTTGTCTCAGAAATTAAGAAATTAAAAATATTTTATGCAAACATACCGGTAGTCTAACACCAGAAAGGCTTATAGGATATGCTTATACACAGCCGTTCAGCCACGGCGTTGAGCCATGGATATGAGTTATAATTTTTCAAAGTTTATCAGATTCCTTTCCAATGTTCCGCCCGTAACAGTCGCAGACTTTAGCAGACCAAATACACTCTATTTTGGAAAACTTTGATTTTACCGGATAATGCAGGTAGCGAGAATTTGGTAGAAAATTTGAGTTATACTGAAATATACCCATTGTCTTACCGATTCTAATACAGATTCGAATAGTCGATTAATCCAGAAAAAAAATAAGATTAATTTCTAAAAAAACTGTGGTTTTACCGGATGATGTAGTTTTAGATCATTTTAGACAATATATCTCCTCATTGTCGCCCTCGCGCCCATTGTAGACTTTTTTATGTAACGTACGCTATACCTGCGAAAAACTCCGATTTCCTAGAATAATGTAGGTTTCAAGAATTTTTTTTGAATGTTCTGGTTTTTTTTTTAAACGTGGCACATTATTCTCAAGTGGAATCTGGGATTTGGCTGTTAGATTCCCAATTGGCGTACCCGTTCTCGCATGCGAATCGTAGCCAGGATCGCTATAATTCTCAACTGTCCCAACTACATATTTGGATCAATGGGCTCCATGCTATCACAGACGTTGGCCCATATTATTTTTATGGTGTATGCTCATTATTGCGTTAGTGGCCCTCCACTGGTGTGAAACCCGAGCACAATGCTGGCAGAATTGTGCATGGAATTGCCGGGTCTTAGGTTTTCAGGCAATTTCGAAAAATTTTGGTAGACGAATCGAGCGGCGAATGTCAGAAAAAAATTTGCCTTTCTCTGATACGTTCTAAAGCTCGTTTGACAGTAATGGGACATTTAAATTTTGAAGAAAGCGCTTTTACAGTACAGAAGTGACCATTTTAGAGAAAATCAACAAGGCTCATATATTTCAATAATTATTGGCTGAGATAACTCGGAGAGAAAATAATATATATATGCCGAACAGATAGGAATACATTCAGGAATACATTCTGCTTTTTCTGAACTTTCATTTACATTCAGAGAATACCTCTGCTTTCTCTGAAAAGTGCGATACACTTTGCTAACTACACATTATATTCAGGTGTTTATTTTATGACAATATTGCTGATTACAACATTTGGGATCGCGAAGGTATAGTGTTGGGTAAGAATACAATTAAGGATCTGTTTCATTATGTGTATTGTGGGTTAATCGTGTTAACAAATACTTACCTGCTTCCCATGCACGAATACAATTAGATGAGTCACAGTTTTGACGTGAATAATACATTACAACAGTGCTAAGTAATCGATATAGTTTACCTTCAATAGGGTGAGTATTTTTTGTGACAGATCATAATCAAAGTTCTGATATTTACTGTCTGACATGTCATAAATGAAGACCAAACCGTGTCTTTGAGTTTCCGTACTTTCCAATGCTGCATCCAGTTGATACACGACGCCCTGCGCGATATGACAAAAAAAAATAAATAAGAAAAAGAGAAGCAATTTTTCGTTTTCGCAAAGTTTGCAAGGACTAAGCGCCCTATATACCGACCTGCAAAGTGGTTTGATGAGTGGTAGTTTGCGGTAGATGCAAATGAGCTGTAAAAATGGCTATGGCTGCGCCTGTAGCATCTCGCGAGGGCTGTAATCAAAACGATATGCTCTTTACTGGAAAATAATTCACACGCAATTAATTAGATCAAAAGCGTGTTATGAAATTGAAATAGAATTTTATTGATTAATTAATCAATTCTGTAAACATTGAAATCAATTTTTTTTTTGTTTGCCACGCCAAGTAGAAAAAATAAGAGTCATACCAGAACTGTAAATTTTCCAGTTCGTAGTTCACTGAGAAGGGGTTCCTGAGTAGGGTAAAGAAGTGCAAGTCCTTCCCGTCTTCGTGTCGCTTCGTGCTGTTCATAAAGCGCCAAGGCCCGCGATACTTCGAATTTTCGGGCGGTTAGGAACTTTAAGGCTGTGCTCCAAGATACAGGACCAGCTCTTCTGCCCGCTCGACATTTATTAACCGCCTCTATAAATTCCTTCGTAGCCTATTCCAAGAAGATTTTAAATATCTTTTGGTTACTCAGCGTATTAAAGATATGTGATTATTATATTCTAGACATGAATGCGGATATTTTTTCGACAATGAAATTCTTGTTTTCATAATGTATGGCTTGCAATATTACTGACTCCATGGTCAGATTTCGAAGCACTTGTCTGACGAATCTTAAGCGGAGCTGAGCAGTACTTGAAGTACCGCCGTACTTAAAGTACCGCACCAAACAAATAACGCCGTGTCCCCTAGATGACGTCATTTCCGGACGAAAAATGAAATTTTGAAACCGGAAGTGACATTTCTCCGAAATGACGTCATTTTCGATCGAAAAATAAGATATTCAAACCGAAAGTGCCGTTTCCCGCTGATGACGTCACTTCGCAAATTTCAGTTAAAGATTTTCTACAATAGATTTTGCGGCAAACTTTGACCGTTGATTTGTAGTTGCACGATGATCGCTCGAGTCCATCAAAGGAGAGTAGCATAATGGTTAAAAGTTTGGACAAAACGATTGGTCTCGTTGCAGTATACGCGGAGTCTCGTCATAGTCATTGCAACTCGGAGATGCATGTCTAGCGAACCCTAGTGCAACTGCGACTACGCTGCAACTCTGAATCCGTGGTTGCACCAGTTCTGCTATGGTTTAAACGCCGGCAATCCGGTGCTGTCTCTCGACGTCTTTGTTCCAACGGGGTGTTTCCAAGGGGTGGCGAGAGCGCGTGGACTGGAGATAGAATCTATCCGTTTCCGTTGGAATGGTGTGGAGGAG
>JAPYZC010000538.1:0-32522 GCA_030522665.1 Ichneumoninae sp. A BG-2022a | reverse complement strand
TAATAAAAATGATTCGTTCATTTTTCGGAATACGTATGAATTTTTTCAGATTTTTATCTTTATTTTGATTTTTCTTGTTTTTTTACATGGAAAAATGTGTTTTTCAACAATTTGTTAATAACATTTTGAAATTATTATTATGTAAAATTAGTCTTTTCAGTGCCTATAATAAGTATGATTTTTTCAGTTTTTTATAACATTGGGAAGTGTTTGCAACTCTTGCCCGAATTTCTCGAATTTACGCAAAATGAACACCACCCGCTCCAAACTCCTTAATTACACGACCGCCTTTTCGTTGCGTTTGATCCTCGTTGCCGTTGACCCCGGTCTCTCTTATCGTACGAGGCGTGGAGCGGTAACTTTCGACGTAGCCCCGGAGACAGAACACGACCAGCGAAACACTCGTGGCGCGTCGATCGGTAGATAAAGGAATCGTAAGAATGAGACGTTGCGGTTGAGCCCTTGGCGTGTGGTTGCAGGAGGCTCACTCGGATGGGTCAGCGAGGAAACGGAACGAGCCTGAAAAAGCCGTCGAGCGCGGGACGTCGTGGAGAACACACGGAGAGCGTATTCCCTCCGCCCGTGGGCAAGCGGTCAGCATCGTCGGCTGGGACCACGGCGGGCAGTGTACTCCACGGTACGGAACACATGCTGCATGTACGTATGTGAATCGCGGGGACCAGCTCGGTCGGGCGCAGGCGCGCGTCCAGGCTCAGCTCTCGCCGGTATAATGGATCGTCTGGCATATTATTTTCTGCATAGCGCGGATACGTTATGAATATAGTGCCGCGAGCACGAGCCCTGCCGTATCGCGGTTCGTACCTATAGCGCACTGTGCGCCTGGTATCCTCTCGTTCGCGGGGACCACCCAGGATTACACGCTGCGCCGTGTGTTTCTTATGCTCACTCGACGATCTAGCTTGGGTTCTCAGTCTACACCAGTGGCGGCGAGCCAGCTCCGTGCGTGGCTGCGAGTCTACTTTAAATGGAGTGGAAAGTGCCCGACGGAGGGAAGACACGCGGGGGAAGATTGATGCAACGAGAACGGCGGGGTACGTCGGAGCTCGACGCAACAGTCCACGAAGATGTTGCGTTATCTCTCGTGCGAAAACCAGCGGGGTGCCGCGGCACTCGCCGAGCTTGGTCCACGATAAGCGGCCCAAGGAGAACATCTTTGCGAGGAAACTTAACGGGGGTCCGTCATAGCCCATTCTTCTTCCGGCGATGATCCCCGCCGATCCGCCGTGAGCTCGTAGGAGGACTCTGTCGAAAGAGAGCCTGGGGGCGCCTCGGGGGCTCCCAGAGGCACGAGCGTGTCGGTGAGAGGACGCTGGTCTGTGCGCGAGCGAAGGCGCGCTGTCCTCGGGAAAAGTTCGCCGGAGGAAAGCGCGCAAAGTGAATTGAGATGTCGCCGGTTGCAATGAATAAGATATCTCGGAGAAAGACGTTACAATGTAAGCGAGATTTCGAGATGCTGAAGAAGATTCGAGCGCGGCAGTAAAGTCACCGGTTGCGGAGAGAGAGTTGCATGGACACTCGAGGGGGTTGTCGGAGACGGAGAGATATCTGGCGAATCGAATGACAAGAGCGGTGTCTACGTGCAACGGTATAAAGCGCGATGCGGCACGACAACGAGGAGTTCCGTTCTCGTGAGCGGCGCTAAAGGATGTCAATTGCGCCACTACGAAGACGACGACGAAGACGTGGAAGCGGCGGACTCGGTCACCGAGCAATAATGCGCCACGTCGTCGCGGATTATAAATCGCCCATGCCGCTCAACGGCCGACGGAGTCGGTGAGAGAAAACGCACGAATTCGAATTCGCGAACCAAACGGCGACAACTTTTTACGCCGCGGTAGAATGGTGGGCTCTTTTTTTATCAAATTTAATTCGATCTCTTTCGGTGTCTCGTGTGACGAAAATGATTTATCTCGTTCGACTCCTCTTAAGGTGGGACACGAAAGATAGACGTAATCTTAAAATATTTTGAATCCTTTTTTCTCCGAAATGATTTTATAAAATAAGAAACGAATTGCGGTATTTGATCAACGCAATTATTTTTTCATTTTATAGAATTATTTCGGAGAAAAATGGAGTTAAAGCTTATCTATCTCTCGATGACTCGTGCGTCTTTATCCTTAATTGGGATCATTTTGGTACACACCCAGAAAATAAATTTATTTGACGGCCACCGTTTATTTGGTTTAAGTAAAATATTTATTTGACTTAAATAAACATTTATATTAAGTAAACAGTTACTTAAATGAAATAAATATTTATTTAAATCAAATAAATATTTTACTTAAACCAAATAAACGGTGGGGGTCACATAAATTAATTTTCTGGGTGCAAGATTAAAAAATCTGAAAAAAAATTCACCCGCAATCGTGAATCGGAGAAAATCGAACAAGAAATGACAAAATCAGTGCCTCGTATCTTTCGCTCCATGAAACGCCAAACAATTAAATCCCTACAATCCCACAACTGCACGAAACACATTACGCCTCCGATACGAGCGGCTGGAAGTGGACGCGGTATCGAAGGACGACTACAATGAAATCCATAGCACGTAAACGTGCACACATATAATAAAGTATTCCGTCAAAGCTACAATAACGGAGCTAATAACGGTGTTAAAGTAGTAGTATCTTACAGTAAATATCTTTGAGTTCGTTTGCCTCCAAGGTGGAAAGTTCGCTAATACATATAATAACGTGGAGATGCGCGCATGTCGTGCGGGTGCGCATGCGCATACGCTCAATACGGAAGTAGAGTCTCACAGGATGGGCATATACGTGCAAAGTACTCCGTATGAGACATATAATTCCGTGCGGTACAAAATTGAGTCCCGGCATGCGCGCGCGCACGTCACTTTCGTGTCCGGTTTTTCATCGGGGATCGACTCGACACCCGTCCCGACTCCCGGTCAGCCTCCCATCGGAGGATCGTCGGCTTCTGCACGCTGCCGCTCGACTCTCATCGTGTAGAAACTTTAATTCAAACATTCTCGTCTATCTCCCCATGAGCGTATGTGCGCACACATGTTTCCGTTCGTAAGTGCCGGGTGCGTTTTCCTATGCGAATAATTGAGTGGCTCGATGTCCAACAACGTCCCCCATCGTTCTTCGCGTCGTCTTCATCAGACCGGCGAGGATCGTCGAGGCACGCGCACTGCGGATACCTCACGTACTGATTGCACGTCATTACGGATTTCGTGTACTCACCGTATACACTACCTATACGGTAAGTAATGAGAAGGCCGAGGCCGCGGCGCTTCACGACCTAATTGCGCACGATGTGGCGTAGTGTCCCATGTTCTGCGCACCACCGTACCCGTTCACCTTCCCATCGGCCCGCTCCAAACGCGCAAGCCAGTCGCAGAAATCGACGGGATTTTCACTTTCGTATTTAGCCCTGCGTACGGTGATCTCTCATTATCGGACATTGTCAGAGGATGGATTCTTACGGGTAAATGGGAATCGCGGATTTCGAAATCATTAATGACACTACACTGAGGAAAATAAATGGTTGGATTAAGCAAATGCGCGGTGACATACGTTCAACACTGAGAAAAAAGATAGTATTTTCGACTATACCAAAAGTTCCCAGGTGAAGCGTCTATGTAGATAGTTTTTGATAGTATATATTCAATTGATTAAAATGTAATTATAGTTGTAACACATGATTTTTTGTCACTGCCGTACCTATAAAATGTAAACGTTCCCCCTGGGAAGTATTTTTTATGGTAAAAAGTGAGTATTGTTGTATTTACTATGTCATTTTTTCTCAGTTAAAGGTGTATTCGGTTGGTACAACGAAAATGTTTATGTCAATGGACAAATTTTGAATAAATTGAAGCAAATAATCGTTTAACAAAACTGCTTTATATGTACCAAAAAAATAACTTTGAACGTGTGTCACCGCGACTTTTGGTTAATCCAACCAATTTTTTTTTCTCAGTATACGGGAGAGCGGGGCAAGAAGGACCCGGGTCCTTGGTTTGAGATGAAACTTCTTTTTGGGTCGTAAAAAAATTACTTCAAGGCTGCTCTACGATTTTTTTTCGTCGCTTTTTGTAGCCTGAAGGATAATTCGAAGGTAGTGACTGGGCAAAAATGTGCCGCACGGTGCGTGTACGTCGGCCGTGCACGAAGGGTTAATCGCGGATCGCCTCGGTGCGCAGGTAGAGGAGCGAAGGTGAAAATGAATTGCATTATCGTTCGTGTTGGGGCTTTACTCGGATGCATCACTGTCAAGGACAGCCCCGGAAGCCTTTCTCTGAAGGCCCGACGGTAAGTAGTGACGGTGGACACGCCGTTCGCCGGTTGGCACACGCGAAACACGAAAAAGCCCTCGATGCAAGCACCACAGCGACGTTCCGATCGCGAGACTCGTCCTTATTATCTCGTAACCGTTAATCCCACCTATAAGAGTCTTTGCCTCTTTCCATCTCTCACGTTTTCTCCTCTTTTTCGTGCGCGATACTTCCGGCAGCGCGCATAAGACGCGCTGGCGACTAACTAAGAGCCCATCAGACCGGAATCATAGCGGAAACAGCAAAAAATCCAACTCTTGTTTTCTCGTGCGCCCAACGAGACTTGGGATTTTTTTTTTTTTTTTTTTTTTTACCGATGATGCGATGCACCAAAGCGTCCTCGATCCCTCGCCTAATATCTCGATTCACCTCGGAGAGATGATTCCTCGGAAACAAACTCTCTCCCTTTTCTCGCGAGTCTCGCTAAGCCACGACGCAAGCCTCGTCCCGATCATCCGGCGCCGATCCTCCTGGAGATGCACTTTGACATCGCGTCTCTCGTCGCTTCCGAGTAGAAAGTATTTTGCACTTGAAATTTCACGCGAAGAGGAATAAAAAAAAAGGAAACCCCCCACGTTCCGCGGCGGGGGACAGATAGAAAGTGTCTCGCACCTATGCGCGAGAGAGATGAGAAAGCAAAGGGACGTTTCTTATATTCGTCGGGTGAAAAAGAGTCTCATAAAAGAAAGCTTTTGGACGCCAAGTTACGCAAGACATACCAGACCATTACTCGACGATAATATTTTTTCAATTATACACTTAAATAAAAATTCGTATGAAATTTAATTTACTGGACTGGAAGTTTTTATGTAAAAACTGGTACTTTAAATTTCATGTACGATTGTGATGAAAAATTAAAATTGAGTGTATTAAAAACATTAGAAATACTTTATTTTTGTAATCGTTTACTTCAATTTAAATAATTCAATTTAATTTTAATGGAAAAGTATATTCATATACTTTATATTCGTTTTTCATCACAATTGTGTACATTAAATTTAATGCACAATTTGTGATAAAAAGTTAATGAACTTTTACAGTGACATTAATATAATGATTAGATTTAAAGTAATTTCATAGTAAACCTAAATGAAATTATTAAAAGTAAAGTATTTCAAAAAAATGTATATACACTATAGGTAAATCTTTCATCACAATTGTACATGAAATTTAATATACCAGTTTATGCGTAAAAACTTTCAGTACAAGTACCTTAAATTCCGAACGATTTTTTTACAGTGTAATGAAGAAAACTCGGGAGCCTGAAATCCAATTTTCACGAGCCCTTCACCGGACACGAAAAAAAAATGTCCTGTATTACCGATAAACATTCGTCACCATTGGTCTCAAAGTACTCGTCGACGTTTCCCTTACAATTTGCTCTCGCAATGCTTAGACGCGATTTCGCTTCTCGCGTGGCCACTTTACGCCCATTGCGCTCGATTAGCGTGTCTCTCGCGTACATGCACGCGGGCACCATCATCGTGACTGGTCCCGGGGCCGGCCCCGCAGTGAGATGTGCTGTCCGCGGTGTGATTTCTACTAGTTGGCGACTATCCTCGGGGGCCTACGTGCGGTCGGGGGCCCGACCGGGCCCCATTGCCGGCCCCCCTGTAACCTTATAGCCGCGGACGCATCGGAAACCAGCCACCTTTGGACAGCGTCGACGACAGGAACGACCGACACATTAAGCCACTGGACGCGCGATGTCGGCACACCTCCGACGTGATTGCCACGCGCTTAGTCGCGTGTGTCTCTCGCGCAAGCACACAGCGGCATGCACGGGACGGACGGATAGACCGACATTGGAAGCTGTTTGCCAAGCTCCAGTGGTCAATCCACGAGAGTGAAAACTATAGAAGTGTTCAAAAATTGTTTAAATTTAATTTAGCGGAGTGGAAGATTTAATGCAAAAACTGCAAAAACCGTAGATTTAATGAAAAATTGTCATGAAAAATGAATGAACTTTTGGAGTGAAATTAAAGGACTTTTGTAGTAAAATGAAATTACTGAAAGTATTACTGAGGTTTTTAATATACTGTACCATTGATTTTTCATCATAATTGTAAATGAGATTTAATATACTGGTTTTTATGCATAAAAACTTCCAGTGTCGGTTCAGTAAATTTCATACAATTTTTTTTGTACGCATAGTGAAGGTCTCTGGTTGGAAATGAGGGAGTGTCGTGGCCAGCGTGCCTGTTTGAGATTGTGGGAATGAACTGTTGATCCAGGAACGCATGCGCACGCAGTTGATCGCGCCACGAGGAGGAATTATTGGCAAACGAGCAGAGATGATAACAGTGATATAGCGCGAGACTGCGCGGCACGTTCTCGTACCTCTTTCGCATGATGGTTAATCAAATTGTTGCGCTTTCGCGCAAAACGCGACGAGGAAATATGATACAGGAGTGTGGGGCAAAATGGAACTCCTGGTTAAGACCACATTTTTTTTATCTGGCGCGGAAAGAGTTGGTGAAAATAGTCCATGTTGCCCCCATCCGCGTTCTCTAAACATGATGTGAGTTTATATGGTAATCATTGTATAGATACAATTTTCTTATTTCATGGCTGCCATTATGGGAATTTTTTGTGAAACGAAAATTCATTGTGGAAGGACGCACCGCGACCTCATCTGGATTAATTCCGGGGACCGTGCGAAATGTGATACCCCGGTGAGACAAGAGTGATTTAGCGCAAGACCACGCGTCACGTTATCGGACCTGTTTCGCATGATGGTTAATCAAATTATTGCGCTCTCGCGCAAGACGTGATACGGAAATGTGATACTGGAGCGTGGGACGAAATGGAACTTGCGGTTAAGACCAGACTTTTTATGTGGCACGGAAAAAATTTGTGAAAATAGCCCATTTTTCCCCATCCGCGTTCCCTACACATGATGCTCGCTTATATGGTAATCATTGGACAGATACGATTTTCTTATTTCATGGGTGCCATTATGGGAATTTTTTGTGAAACAAAAATTCATTCTGGAAGGACGCATCGCAACCTCATCTGGATTAAGCGCGGGGATCGTGCGAAAAGATGATGCCCCGAAGGGACAACAGTGATATAGCGCAAGACCGCGCGTCTACCTTGTTGTACTTCTTGCTCAGCGTGGAAAAAATTGGTGAAAGTAGTCCATTTTGTCCCCGTTCGCGTTCCCTACACATCATGCTCGCTTATATGGTAATCATTGGATAGATACGATTTTTCTATTTCATGGTTGCCATTATGGGCATTTTTTGTGAATCAAAAATTCATTGTGAAAGGACGCACCGCGACCTCATGTGAATTGCGCTATATCACTGTTATCCCCGGAACGACAATAGTGATATAGCGCAAGACCGCGCCTCTCGTTACCGTATCTTTTGCACAGCGTGGAAAAAAATGGTAAAAATAGTCCATTTTGCCCCATACACGTTCCCTACACATGAAGCTCGCTTATATGGTAATCACCGGACAGATACGATTTTCTTATAATCATGGCTGCCGCCGTGGGGATTTGTTTATGAAACGAAAATTCATTGTGGAAGGCCGCACGGCGACATCATCTGGATTAAGTCCAGGGATCGCGCGAAAAGATGATACCCCGAAGGGACAACATTTTCTCGGTCATAATTCATTTGCCATGAGCGTACAATGTCCCGACGCGGTCCGTGTCCACACAAACCTATCTGGTGTGCACAACCTGAATTATACATGGATCCTGTCCCGGGAGCGTGACACGCGATTAATTTAATGCCCGTCATTAAATGAATAATAACTAAACGATATAAATTCAGCGTGGCGGAGGTAGCGCGTACACACACGCCGGGTTCGGATATCGCGACGATAAGAATTCTCGGCGACTTTGTATTGCTTCTCTTCCGTTATACGTGTCGCTGCGCCGGGCCCGAAGGATTTACGAGTCGCGTAGTCAATTGGAAAGTTGGAAAACTGATACATAGGATCGCGATACACATACGCGGATAATGGACCGTATGCAAATAGAGAATAACGTTATTTATGGACATCTCAATATGAAAAAAGGATGTTGGTAAAAAAAATTAAAAAATATTTTTAGATACATTATTGCGAAGTGCGATCATTGAAGACGATACAATAAACCCGAGGAGAACGGACTCGCGTGTGGTCCACTGTAATGATCGTGTGGAGCACCAAGGAGAGCGGATCATCGCTCATCGAGAGATCGATTCCCAGAGGCGAAATGAGACGTTCGCGTTCGCCTACACTCCTTGGCAACTGTCTCGGAGTACGAGAACTCATTCGTCTCTTATTCTCTCTGCTATTCCAATCCGCGAACGTTCGATATCGTGCAAATTTGATGCCATATGTGGTATCAATAAAAAAAATTTACTGACAGATTTGATATTTTTCTTTAAGGTGAAGTGAAACACGTTCGCTCTCTCTCGCTCCACCGCAAGACCAACGCCGCTATCTCTCTCACACTCCTGGCTCTGTCACGTGACTTTCACTTCACCTTAAGGGTAGATAGATTAAGAGTCGCCTTTTTTCGGGCATTTTCGGGGGTATTATCAGGCATTATTTAACGAAAAATGTTGTGTTTGTTGCGATTTAACTGAGTAAATATTTTTATTGATATTGTTGCATAATGCAGCCATTTCTTTTATTACGCAATATTGAATCCCTAAGGTGGTGCAAGCTCGCTGTAGGACTGCCATTTTTCAACTTAGAATCGCGATATCTCGGCAACCAATGAACAGATTGACGTCAAGATTGAAGGGCCTATTGAGAGCACATCTCGCTATCTTCCGGACTATACTGACAACTTCCAAATTTTAAAATTACTATCTGTAGGGAAATAATAAGTTTTACAAAAATAATGAAAAATTTGAAAGTTTTCGAAATTATGCTACCATTTTTTCAAATTAAAAAACAGATCGTAGTTCAGCCGATATAGAGACTAGTTTTCTGATCACCAATATACCTGGATTTTCTTTTTAAAAAGAGCAGTTCTACAGTAGCTTGCACCATCTTAAGGATTCAATATCGGGTGACAAAAAAATGCCTGCATGATGCAATAATACCAATAAAAATATTCACTCAGTTTCAATGCAACAGACACAAAACTTTTCTTTAAAAAACTTCTTGACAGTCTACACTTTAGAAAAAAAAGATGTATAAAAAAAGATACCTACTCGGTTATTCGATTACTCCGACAATGTTTGATAAAGTTTGATAAAAATGTTCCCGTAAACTTTTTCTGCAGATTCCTTTATTTTTGTGACGAACTCCCGCTATCGCTGACGGACGATCTTTCGCAAGAAAACGAAAAACAAACTGAAAAGCGATCGCGAAGAAGGTTTCACGAGAGGGAGGAATCCCCCTGTGAGCGAACGAGGTACGTTTCGTCGACGATAAAGTTTCCCGACGACTGTCTGACGGCTATGGACCCTTCGTGCCTGCCGTTGGCCGTAGGTTTCTCTACCTATATCGCCGAGCCCCGCGACTTGTCACGCGCCGGTCTCGCCCGCAATGCTCAAGGAACCCGGCAGGAGCGTCTGGGAGCAGAGACGGGAACGTTACGAGAACGAGTCGCACAGGAATTCTTACGAAATTCAATACCAGTCTTCTAGCTTCCGTTCTTCGTGTGTTTCTCTTTTACCGTTCTCCCGCTCATTGAGGGACGCGGAAAAGTTTTAAAGCTCGATGCGGAGGACTTTTGATGCTACCTCCAGTTCGGCTGTACCAAAGCCATTCGAGGCATTATCTCGTAAAGTGATGAACGTTGTCTCCGCCCCGTTCCATGCTTTTCCCCTTGAGATTCGGGCGTTTCCAAACTTTGTAATTGTTTAAGTGCCTCCTCGAAAATTTCACGAGGGAGATGTAATTAACCAAGTTTGACGAACACAGTATCGCTGTCGTGGTTAATAATTCAGTTCAAGCCGTTTCTCGGCATACTGTCGTGTATCTCTCGCCTACCGCGATTTACATTGTATCCATTAAATCTGTTTAAGTTGAGGCCAAAACCCTTCTCTCGCGCCCTAAGCCGGCTCCGTCGGTAACCAAAACTGTAATCCATATTTTTCAAGGGTTTCGAGGCTTTCAGGGGAAACGCAAATTCATCGAGTGGTGGAGCTGTTGGATGAAGATTCGAACAACTAACTTTCGCCCGTACATATTCACCATCCTTGGAAAAACACTGAGAGAAGGATCTCATAGAAATTACCATTAATCTGGTGAAAAGCGAAAGAACTTTCAGGTATATGAGAATATTGCGACATCTTGGCAAACATTGCTGTTAAACTTTTAGTAAATTTTAATTCTTGCTATCGCAGATATTACCCGAATATCGAGTAATTTTTGGTAGAATATAATTTTTTCTTACTTGAAAATATAGTAATCCGTTCCGCGAACCGTTCGCTTTAGGTTTGTAGACTTCCGTCATATTATGTCGATCGAGTTTCATTTATTTATTAATACAAAAACAAATTTGATTGACGAAATTCTCAGTCTTAATTCACAAAATTCATAGCCAGATACGAAACATTTTTCCATCTCTCATTCCGGTAAAAATTACCATATGGGTTGGGTAAAAATTGCTATGGCTTCTGTGAAAATGTCACGTATCGCTAGTGGTGACAATGACCCTGAATATATCTGCATGACATTAAATTTAACCTTTGGCAAGTCTCCGTCAATGTACGGCTTTGAGAAGAAGAAAAAAAAATTCTTCACTTGTAGAATTTTATTTTCCAAGTGAACGTCGTCGAGCGAAAAACCCAGCCGTTATAAATTGACGAAATATAGTGCCATGTAGATCATCTTCAGGGTCGTGTGGTGGCGCTTGTGTGCCAGGTTGACCGTTCGAAATTTCCGGGATGACTTGGTAGTTTTTACGAGAACTTTATCTCAGAGAAAAAGGGAATACATTATTCGTTACTGACTGAGGGTGTTTCGGAGCGTCTTTTTTGCGCCAAAGCTATTGCAATGATCGAGGTCTCTGGCGCGAAGAGACTTTAAAGAGGGTCCTATTCGAGAGAGTGTAAAGAAGCTTAAAGTAGTCTCGAGAATGAGAGATTTATTATTCGCGGCACTTGATCTTGAAACTCGGCAGTGGCAGTGCTAAAATCCCCCGCCGATAGTATCGCGGTATCGAGCATTATTTCTTTCGGCCAAGCTCTCAGAGTTTCTGAGAGGCGGCGAGCAGGTCGGTTGAAGCAATGCAAAAGTAGCTCGAAGATTGAATGCTCCGGGTTCTTGTTCAGCAGGCTCATTGATTCTCGCCGAAAGGCGAGACTTTTTGTGTTCGCACTTGGACGGCTGGCTGCGAGTAGGTAACACGAGCGATAAATGATCGTTCACGGAGAACGACGGTGAAAATAATAAACGGCAGTTGGGGGAAACCGCGAACTGGAGCGCCAGTTTCTATTTCCGCCACCGTTTAAGTTCCGCCTTGGCAATGGACCATTTAATAACGCGCCTTATGATCATGAAAGCTGCCTACTCTTATTGCTGTGCCGAGGACACATCGATCTTTAGATGTTGATAAATCATTATCACCATACATTTTTTTTTCCAAAAATTTACAGAATTTACAGAATTTACAAAATTTACAGAATTTACAGAATTTACAGAATTTACAGAATTTACAGAATTTACAGAATTTACAGAATTTACAGAATTTACAGAATTTACAGAATATACAGAACTTACAGAACTTACAGAATTTACAGAAAATATTAATCTTCTATTACGCTTTACATCCAGCCTTTTCGCAATAATTCCCTACAATTAGCCTTTAAGCTTCGTCGCTCAATAATTTATGTTGTATGAACTTTTGTATTCGCCTGTATTCAGTGTGGCGCCTAGTCACAAAATTTCAAACAAATTTACCGATGAGGTTTGCCCATCTACGCATCATTGGGCTTGGCCCATTTATATTCAAACAAATAAATAAATAAATAAATAAATAAATAAATAAATCTTCATACAATCGCAGCTGCAGTTGGCCGCGCATGCGCAGTAGATCCTCGATATGCACACACGTATATATTCTAGGTCGATCGGTCGCGAAACCAAAGGTTGTCGCATCGACCAACAGCGAGGTGCAAGCACGTACACGAGAGGATTCCGAATCGAAGAGTAGTATAGTTGCGCGTGGCTGCCGGAGCCTGCGAAGGAGAAAGTCAAGAGCGCGTCTTTCGCGGCCTCTTGGAAGTACCGACGACGAATTCTCCGTAAAACGCAGTCTCAATTAACCGCGTACCGGTGCTCATCGTCTTCGAGAGCAGACGGTGAGTCTATCCTCTTTCGCCTCTCCTTCTCGGCCGCTCTTTCCAGTTCCATCGTCCGGAACGCGGTGTGTGTATCAACGCGCGCACACCGGCAACACCGGCGCGACTTATCCGCCGTATATGATTCGCACATGGCAGCGCTTTGCCGTTGCCGGAGAGAAGTCGGAACGAGAGGTGTGCGCGCGCGCGATTAGCCGGAAACGGTAAATGGCCTATAAATTTATTAACGTCCGGCCTACCGTCAACTTTTCCAATGCCATTCAGACTCCGGAGGCTCGATCTCCGATCGATCGCGGGCGCGCTGCGTGATGCTGATTTATTTATTGTTAATTGACACGGTCCCGTCAGGATCGATGCTCGTTGTGCTGCTCACAAAGAGGGCGCATCCCCGCACACGCAGGATAATTATCAGAGAGATCGAGCCTGCGTGCCGCGCTGCCTGGCATCGGTAACCCAGTGAAAGAGACACTCCGCGGACTTATTATTTCGATTTATATATGGCGCACGGAGTTTACTCGAACGAGAAGCCGCGTAATTAGTCGCGTGAAGGAATGCTGTACTAGATTTTTACACGGCTACACGATTGGCCAGCCGATTGACAACGCTTTGGGATTTTACATTCAGTGCAATTTACTCGATTACCGTGGGATCGGAACAAAAAAGTTCACCGTTAACTCGGCCACTTGCAGATACACAATTATCAAATTTTCACACACTTTTTACGTTATCGAATAGTAATATCTTATTCGATAAAAGTCAGTTTGATCGCGCATCTCCTACGAGTCGATTCGATCCGGGATTGATCCATCGGTCTGCGCATGCGCGCAATGAGATCGTGGATCGATAAGGGTCATCTCGCGTCTCGACCCGTTCAACAACTGTTTGAGATTTTACATTCGGTGCAATTTACTCGATTATCGCGGAATAAAAAAAATTCAACCTTTACTCAACTACACTGATGACATTTTTTTTTTTTTTTTTTAATAAACCAAATTCGCGTTCACATACGTTTAAAACTGTTATTTTGTTGTTACAACTAAATAATTCTTTTACTGAACGATTATTCGCTTCAATCAATTCAAAATATTTCGATTAAAACAAAATTTTTTACTGTACCAACTAAATAACGCCTTTGAACGCGGGCGAACGCACCGTCTTTCATCCAACAATTTTTTTTCTCAGTGCACTTACAGCTATTAAAGTGAATTTTGTATATAAAAGTCATTAGAGGGTTGAAAGGCAATAGGAACGTTAAATTCGGTAATTTTTTTATTACGACAAACTATTACATTTTCCCACACTTTTTACGTTACCGATGAGTAAAAACATCCGGCAAAGGTCGGTTCGACCGCGCATCCCCTGCGAGTCGATTCGATCCGCGATCGATCGATCGATCGCTCTGCGCGTGCGCGCGCAGCGAGATTCGCGCGCAGTGGTTGATCGAGTCGATCGACGAGGGGCCCCGAGTCGTTCCACCGGTCGCTGTTTCGTTTCCCGCGCGATCGTGAATGATCGATTCGCGGCGCGATAGCGTCACAGTGATATCGATCTTCCGGCGAGTCTCTCGCGGTTCAAAGGCTAATCCCACCTTCCTCCCCCCTCGCCGTTTCCCTCCTCCTTTTCCGCCGGTATCCCCGAGGAGCGTTCGCCAGACGCAAGCTGGTTCATCGCCGAGTTATCTCGCGATCTCGGTAGACGCGCGATACCGCCGGTTGTTGCTGTCTCGCCGGCGCTAGACGCCTCGGCGGCCTACCTAACAATACCTAATTAAATTACAATTAAACACCGGCAGTCGCCCGACTAACTTATCCGGCTAATTTCACGAACAATAAGCGGCCCGCGGAAGAGACACCTTGCACCACAGTCGTCGTGCACCGTGCCAATTACTTTATCGTACGACATACCCGCGAGTGCGCACCTGGGATCGCAGCGCGAAAGCGCCCGAACTGAGACTCCGCGCTGCGACCGGAAGTCGAAAGAAATTCACGAAAGTGTCTCGCGATCCGATCAAGGATACACTCCCATAGCTTCCCGGGACGAAGTTTACCGAGCACGAAAATTTTATCGCGCCCACAGCATAATTTCCAATTAACGAAGGTCGTTGCCTTTTTGTTTTCGTCTGGATGGCTGCGACGAAATAATGAGGGAAAGCGATGGCGCTGATGGCACGAGGCGTTCTAGCTTCTCCGAATGTCTTCCGGACGTCGTGCGCATTGGTGGTCCCCGCATGCGAAAGTTTAACGACACGGAGGTGTCGGCGATGCGGAATGAGTGACACGGGACGGATCGAAGCTTCCGTTGCACGATGAAGTCGGGCCTGATGGAAGAGGCAGCACAATAGGGACGGAAAAAGGACTCGGCGGCGGAGTCACCGGTTTGCCCAGACATTGCCCGACATTGTCCGCGACGGTATTGTGTCCGTTCGCGATTGTGCGCGATCGTCGGGCGAGCTATAAACAGCCACGGGGTAACTATCGCGGATGGGAGAGACCGCAGAGACGCAGGATCGAAAACTTTCTATCGTCCATGACGGACACGCGACCGGCAATCCCACTCTTCTTTGCTCGACTCTCGCGGACGAACGGGCGCGCGCGGCCATCCAATTTCATCTCGGCTCTGTCCGCCTCACTCGGGGGCTTTCCTTCTTCAAGTTCAACCGGCGTCTCTCCTCTCTCCTTAGGAACGAGACACGTTCCTAAATGCAGCAGGAAGGAAAGTCCGCAGGAGCTCGCCGAAGCCGCAGAAGCGAATCCTTACCGAGAAATCAGCCGCTCGGAAAGAACTGGACGACGAGATTCTCGAGTGGACCAAGATTCGCTCGGTCGTCACGCATGGATGCAACTATTTTGCTGGATTACTCGGACGATCAGTTTTGGGTACGCGGGAAACGGTCGTTTCGGTCGTTTCGTACAAATAACTTCTCCCCTGTGTAAAAATGTATTATTTCAATCCTTTGAGTTTAACAAAACAATTATTTTGAAAATTGAACTTGGTGTTGGTTTGGCTGATTTTTGTTTTCAATATATTTGGTCCTCGAGTGCTCGCAGCACATTTATTATTTTTGGTATCATTTTTAATTTTCCAATTGAGTATTTTGTAAGGAGAGAAATCAGTCCCTCCGAAAGAACTGGACGAAGAGACTCGAGTGGACCAAGATGCGCTCGGTCGTCACGCATGGATGCAACTATTTTGCTGGATTACTTGGACGGTCAGTTTTATATACGCGGGAAACGGTCGTTTCGGTCGGTTCCTAGAAATAACGCCTCCCGACTTCTCCCCTGTGTACAAATTTATTATTTCAATTCTTTAGGTTTAACAAAAAACATTATTTTGAAAATTGGTCTTGGTCATGATTTGGCTGATTTTTGTTTTGAATATATTTGGTCCTCGAGTGCTGGTAGCACGTTTATAATTTTTAGTCCCATTTTTTTTTTTTTTTTCCAATCGGAGTATTTTATAAGGAGAGTCAACGCAGGGGGCGAAGACGCTACAATTAAAGGAAAAATTCACCGAAAAATTCCACATTGCTTACCGCGAAACATGACGTCAGAATTTAATGGATTCGGTCTGCGGGACACCGACCTATCCGCCTCGCCCCCCGATCGCCCCGATGACGAAAGGAATCACGGAATGTAAATTGCAAACCGATGGAGAGTGGAAAAAAAAATGCCCAATCTATATGCAGCGTGCAGAGGATAAAAAGTTGCGGGACGCCGAGAAGTGATTGCTCGTTTGGCCTGAGAGAAGACGTTGCGAGAGAACGATAAAAATAATTATCCCGCGAGGAACGCGAGCGGGCAAGTGTGCAGCGTTGTCCGGGCAGGAGGTAGTCATACGTGCGAGCCGTCCAAAAATGGTTGGGTCCGAGAGCAGCATGGCACTGTCTCGTTACGGTCGGCTGTTCCGCGGGTATCGCCGGTGAGTTACGCAAAAGTCGCGCTCGCACACACGCACGGAAGGAGCCAGGGCAGCGGTGGTTCGCCGTAGATGGTCCAGCGGAGTCCGTCGCGGTTTCCGATCTCCTTTGAATGAAGAAGTTTCGCCAGTGCGACCGGTCCACGTGGAGGCGGCGAGCTGCGAGAGTGAGCATCGTAAAGCGTTCGTGTGTACGGAAACACTTCGCTGCTAAGTACATCTCGCCGCAATGGCACTTTCGGAGTCTCTCGTTCGGTCGAGGAGTTTCGGTCCTCCTCTTTACGACTTCCACCGGCCGTCGCGGTTCGACGGTTGAGAACCCACGAGATTCAGGTTCCACCGGGCGAGAGACCGGCGGAGTCCGGCACTCGAGCGCTGGAAGCCGGGGAAGGCTCATCGGCGTACGTGTGTGCAACGCCGTTGCATCGTCGCGCCAATCTCGGGCCGAAACACCCGGCGATCCGGCTAATCCATTAAATTCGCAATTACCCAATCCTCGAGAGGTCCCAATAAGCCGATACCTCGACGGCGACTTCCAGCCGCTGGGCCCACGGAAAATCATGGGACTCCCAGACCAACCGGTTTCATTCGGCCAAAGAGATCGTATTTTACTTAGAAACAAAATCTTGTGCTATCCGTTAATCCCAATCCGTCGGTCGGCGCGCCGAGGGATTCGCTACCAACGAAAGAGACGAGCGGAGTTTCAGCTCCGTAATGAGAACCCTCGAGATTCAGGTTCTACCGGGCGACCCGGAGCCGCGGACTCTTGGGTGGCATGGAGCGAAGCCGGGCACCGGTCGCGCCCTACGCTAACCCAACCTAACCCGAGGCAAAGCTGGACCGGAGAACCTAGGATGAGGTTCTCACCGTCCCGATCTCACGAAGAGGTTGCAATGCGCGCACGAAACCGCATCTCGTACGCGAAGAATCATGCTGCGGAGGTAAGAGCCCAACGGCAGCGGGCAGGATCGGCTTTGCTGGACCTGTTTCCCCGCATCGTGGGGATCTCGATGCAGCGGGCAAGAGCAGCCCCTTAAGTAGTTCCCCGACGGCACCGGCGGTGACTACCCGGTCACTATCTCGAACCTTCTCGCCCTCCTCCACTTCCCTTTCATTCCGACTGGTCGATCCTCTCGGCCTCGACCTATAGTTGAATATACCCACCTACCTGCCGAGCGATCGTTAGGATAGGTTCGGAATTCGATGTTACAAGGTGCCTATAAGCAGAAAGCCACACGAACCGTTCTATTGCCTGCCCCTCGCCGGACAGGATGGAACAACGGAAAAGAGAGGAGTCGCCGATCACGGCAACTATCGCGGTCTGCGGGAGATTAGGGGCAATCCGGGTCGTACAAGAGAGACTTTGCGCTGTTCGGATGAAAGTAAATTTTACTGACTGGGGAGCCTTGGTTGATCCGAGTAACTTTTTTTTGTACACTGACTTCTGTGGCTGAACGATCTGACAGTATGATGATTTTAATTCCATTATGACAAAAATCTGTAATGGCAAACTATAAATGATTCTATGCACTGTAAGACGGATAAAATAATTATCGGTAGAGCATTTTTTTTCGCAACTCGTGCTACACTGAGAGAACGATCTGATGTTTGTCTTAGCTTTGTAGCATTTTTATGTATACAACAAATATTTTTAAAAATTTGATCGACGAAATTCTCATTTTTTATCAATGGAATTATCAGATTAAATCCACGAAATTCTTCGCCAGATACGCAAAATGTTGTTTTCTAGGAGAAATTCCCATATCGGTTGGATAAAAATTGCTAAGGTTACTATAAAAAAATGTTACATCTCGTTAGCAATGGCGCTGATGTATGATGTTGCCTGGTCGAAATTTACCACACGACTTGGTAGTCTTTCCGAAATCCTTCTCTCAATGTGCCGCCTTCTCAAAAAATGTTTAGCTCCATTATAAAAAAAAAAAAAACCCCCGTCGCGACAAGATATAAGCGACTCTGTAAGACTGAAAAAAATAATTGTTATCGGTAGATCATGCTACAAATGACGCGATGATCGCCGTCACCCGACATTTATTGCCTTACATTTATGCCTGTAATATTATCGTCTCGACGTGACTCGTGAATTTCGTAGAAT
The DNA here is from genome assembly GCA_030522665.1 of Ichneumoninae sp. A BG-2022a. Classification (NCBI taxonomy): domain Eukaryota; kingdom Metazoa; phylum Arthropoda; class Insecta; order Hymenoptera; family Ichneumonidae; species Ichneumoninae sp. A BG-2022a. The sequence continues at coordinate 13,918 of JAPYZC010000538.1, read as the reverse complement.
TGCCTTATCCTGCGACCCGCATTACCCCGGCATCCCGGTGACACCCTCCTCAGTGAATACCCTGGACGCGCGAGTCCTTCGGCCCCTCTGCCAGAAATAAATTCCAAGAAGATCCTGTCCGGCCTACCCGAGCCAAATATAACTCGTCGTAAAAAAAGAAAAAAAAATCCCCACCGAAGAAACAAGTCCGACCGGTTGACTACGAAGAATTTTCGAGCGCTTCGAATATTTTCGCCACGTTACAAGAGCCCGTGGCTCTCCGACACTGGATATCGTCGCCGAAGTGAGCGCGACGGAATCGATCTTATTGTTGGCGAATTCCTGCTCGGAGTTCTCTCGCCCGATACCGATCTAAGACGATCGCCAGAGTACATCTCGGGTTGCACACGACCCAATTACCTGCCGTCGCGACGTAATAATTGCAAGCACGACGAGGCGAGGCAGCGATTTCTCGATGCACCGAGAGATCGACGCCCCGGCCACGTAGCGAGATCGGTATCGGAAAGTTTCCCGTGTCTTACCGTCGCTTGTTCCGCCGTGATAATATTGCCCCACTGCACTATCGTTATTATTAACGAGAGTAAAAATAATAAGAATAAATAAAAATAAAAATAATAGAATTCATACCGCCAACACCCACGTACAAGAGGCCAAACGAATAAATACGTCGGCACGGCATATTGCTGAACCCCCCGTATCATTGCACTATCGATCCGTGATCCAGACTCGACCCGTGATCCAGAGGACTGGAACTCGACGGGCGAATCGTAGATAATAATGCAAGTACCTCATACCTAATGTGATCGCTATGCTTTAAATGTATATATATATATTTTTTTTATGAAAGATAAACACCACGTATTACTGGAATCAAGTAAAAATATCCTTGAGCCAAATAAAATTATAATAAATTCAAATAAGAAGTATTTTAATATCCGATTTTATCGAGTTACATTGAAACAAAAACTCGCAATATATTTAAAGCATTTAGATATCGGTATCGGCAAGTTTCCCGTGTCTTACCGTCGCTTGTTCCTCTGTGATAATGTTGCACTATCATTGTTATTAACGAGAGTCATGAAAAAATAAGGATAAATAAGAAAAAAAATTGAATTCATACGGCCGACACCCACGTACAAGAGGCCAAACGAATAAATACGTCGGCACGGCATATTGCTGAAACCCCCGTATCATTGCACTATCGATCCGTGATCCAGACTCGACCCGTGATCCAGAGGACCGGAACTCAGCGGGCGAATCGTAGATAATAATGCAAGTACCTCAAACCTAATGCGATCGCCATGCTTTAAATATATACTTTTTTTTATTAAAGATTAATCTTTTTACAAAGATTTTTTTATTGAAGATGATATTACTAGAATCACGTACAAATATCTTTGAGTCAAATAAAATTATAGTAAATTCAAATGAATCCTAATATCCAATTTTATCAATAGTTACACTGAAACAAAAATTCGCATTATATTTAAAGCATTTAGAAATCGGTATCGACAAGTTTCCCGTGTCTTACCGTCGCTTGTTCCTCCGTGATAATGTCGCCCTACTGCACTATCGTTCTTATTAACGAGAGTCATGAAAAAATAAGGATAAATAAGAAAAAAAATAGAATTCATACGGCCGACACCCACGTACAAGAGGCCAAACGAATAAATACGTCGGCACGGCATATTGCTGAAACCCCCGTATCATTGCACTATCAATCCGTGATCCAGACTCGACCCGTGATCCAGAGGACCGGAACTCAGCGGGCGAATCGTAGATAATAATGCAAGTATACCTCATACCTAATGCGATCGCAATATGCACACAGATACACAAACGTATGCACACCGTGTTGCAACTCTTTACGCTAGTTAGATATAATAATATCGAGCAACGACGGGCGGCGACGCGATCGAGACTCGCGATAATATTGGCTCGGCGACGCCGCGGTGTCGGTCGCATATAACGAGTTATGAAATTCGATTTGCATACGGCTGAGATCCGGGCATTCAAAGCTCCGCAACTGAGACTCTTCTCGCTTAGACTCTCATGAACCGAGAGAACCTTTCTTTCGTTTCTTTCCTTTTCTATATCTTGCTCGGGTCTTTTTCATTTTTTATTTTTATTTTTCCAACGCCACCGTTGGAACTTACATTGCCACCGGTTCGCCGACGTCGCTGTGTAACTAACGAGTGCAAAGGACTCTCCGGCCACGGTACGACAGACTCGTGTGTACACCCGCGGGACGAGACGCGCTCCCGCTGCATCTCTCGCGGGAAACCCGCGACGGGACAGGCGACACGCATCGCGCGTCCGAGAGGACTTGTCTCTCAGGTATAACCGTGCGCGCATATGTGTACGTTATAAATGTGTCCCGTGTATACATGCGAATGCATACACGGGAGTTGCAAGGCGCCGCGTTTCACTCGACTTTATCAATTAAGGCCGCAGCGCGACTTCTTCTGGCTACCTCGCTCCGACCTTCTCGAATTATCATAAACGATAATACAACGGGGCTCGCGGTCGTTGGGCTTTGACAGTTTTAACGACAGCGAGATGTAAACGAGGTCGGGCAATTAAAAATTTTCGCGGACTCGCGATAATATTAAAATTTTGGCCTGAATTACGACCAACGAGGATAAATATTTTCTCATTAGTATTGAAATGCTTGATTTTTAAATTAACACCACTTAACTTTACCTACGCTTTTCGAGGATATTATTGTTTTCGACGTTATAGAAGATTTTAATTAACACTCGGCTCGATGTTCAATGAGCTTGATTAATAATCTTTTTCTTTTTACCGCACCGTGGAATCGAATTTTTGGAGTGAATTAGCGAAGATATAGTCGGGAGTGAGGGGGGGGAGGGGGGGGAGGAAATGCCGAACTGAACACGTGGGCTAAGGAGCGACAAAAAAAAAAAACTTTATTGCACCGACCAAAAAATATCAACGACTCAAGTGAAACTCGCTTGCGGGCTGCAAAAAAAAAAATTGTTATTTCAATTCTACTTTCAATTCTTACAATTCCATACGGGATTAAAACGATAACATGTCATCTTGACAGTCTTGCTGTCGTTGTGTTCAATATCATATGGAATTGTAAGAATTTAAAGTAGAATTGAAATAAAAATTTTTTCTTTGGCAGCCCCAAGCGATTTTTTTTCATTCTAACCATAATTAAAATCGGATATGAGAATAGTTTTTATTTGAATTTATTATAATTTCATTTGACTCGCGAATGTTTTCACTTGATTCGAGTAATACGCGGTATTCATCTTGAATAAAAAGAATATATATTGAAAGCGTAGCTGCGCTAATTTTTATGGGGTACCGAAATAGTTTATTGAACGATTAGGAATCGCTCGACGAAATCAGCGCCTTCAATAGACATTTATTTCCGTCAAACAAACCAGATATTTTTGTACGCGACGTTGAATACGTATTTCGACAAATTAATAGAACATATAAATGAATTCATCAGATTTCAATAAAACTTCATTGAGCCCATATTCAAATAAGCAATTCTATTTGTTCTAAATAAATGTTATTTCTGTATCAATGAACTTTATGAAAAAATAAAACAAAATTTTAAATGTGATTTTGCGTCATCCCCGCGGTTCGCTTTGCCCACTCCCCCCTGCAACCCCGACAATCCATGGAATCTTTCTTAAAAACGTTCAAATCAATTATCTCGTTCGTAAGATCATTCGGATGTTCGCCGTACCGAAAAATTGACGCGAGGGCGTGGGGAAGGTCACGCGGACCCGGAGGAAGCGGCGAGTGTCCGACGTGCTCGTGCGCCGTTCCCGGAAGGATCGAGCAAAAGGACTATCGTCGTCTCCTCTCGTCGTGGTAGCCTTAAGGCTCCGCTAACTAATGCGAGGTCGCGACCTGTGCTTTAATCGTCGATTTATCGCGGCGTCCGGAGGCTGCGACCGCCGTTGCTGCTTCTGCTTGTTCCGAGATCCTCCGGCAGCTCCGAAGAGGAAGCCTCCCTTCGCGACACGCTGGACGGAGCGGGTTAGAAAAAAAAAAAAAAAAAAAACTTCGACCTGCCGTTAGATCTGCGCGCCACGAACGCCCGCGCGCGCGCACAAGAGATCGTCGGGGAATTAATTTTGTCATGGCCACCCGGGCTGAACTGTAAAGTTCGCCTCGTCGATGCTTCCGGTAATCGGGATCGATCGAACGATCGACCACCCGATTGATATTGATAAGCGCTTTCGCGGAGAAATTGCCCTCGAGACACGAAGCAACTATTAGTCCCTTCCCCTCCCCCCCCCCGCCCCCCCCTCTCACCACCCGCCGGGTACAGAGTTGGCTATATACTCAACTGTAATACTCGTTTCACGAGACACAATCCAGGAACACCTATCCAGGTACACAGTGAACGACGTCGGAGAGACACTCGATCGTAACGAGCTGACAAGCCGCTATCAAGTTCTCCGAACGATTTCTTCCCGTTCGCTCTAATCCGATTCTCCGCAATCATCGACATACATGTCGGACAAATTGATTAATGCTGGATAGATTTATATATATATATATATATATATAGGTATATGTAATATCGATGGTTTAAGGCCAGAAGAGCATATGAGCTGTGCTTATGGACAACCTGTACGCCCTTAGGGAATTAGGCCATTGATATTATATATTGTATACATTGTAACAAGTATGGTATGATCGATAGGATGGACGTTCGTAGTAGACTGAGCGAATTAAAAAGGGGACGAATTATGAAAAAAAGAACACGAGGCCATTCGTTAGCTCGAATGATGATCGTTGCGTTACCGTAATTACGTCTGATCGTGTTATAGGAATACGTCACATAACGACTTTTCTACTTTTGGAACTAAAAATCAGAAGTGTTATAAAGCAATCAATAAGGCTTTTTTGAAAAGAATTTCGAACATTTTTTTATCCGCATGGATTTCGAGATACATGAGCTTAAAGTTGTGTCAATTGGCGTGAGTTTGCCGCGTGAAAAGTTACATCATTTTTAAAAAATATATATATTTCCAGCGTTGTGACTTATGCCTTTAAGGTGAAGTGAAGTGAAACGTCTTTCACTTCACCTTAAAGTCCGGAAAAACACTGTCGATAAAATTTGCGATCGCTGTGAAGTCGATCGTTTTGTTCGTACGTAAAATGCCATGTTCGAGCGGTCGTCATGACCGCTCATCGATCGATAAATCGATCATCCTATCGGGCGTACGATATTCGTTACAATTATATATATATATATATACATAAAATAAATCGCAATGATGAGGTCGTGTCGCTACGATCGTCGTTTAATTAGTTCATCGATTGGCGAACGTTCCGTACCTCCCTCCTCGGTGCATCTCCGGATTTCGAATATGAATGTTCTGATGGCACGCAATGCGCACGCGTAGCTATTCGTATCGCGCAATTTATTAGATAACATTGATACTTATTCATGGCGATATTAATCGTACTCGAGACTGCCGCGACGAAACTGGACAGACAGCTTTTTTATCGCTGTGGCCTAAAAAAAAGGAAAATGAATATATAAATAGAAGAGTGGATGGCGTCGTTACGCAAGTATACGACGCGCGCACTACTCGGGGGGAAAATAGCGAGATAGTTGACACTCCGTGTTCGCCATCGTCGAGAAACGTGGCACTGCTCCCAATCGGAAGAAAACTACATGTTTGCGTTTGTGTGCGTGGTAATGACTATCATTTCGAGCTTACGTCGAACGACCGGTCTCACGAACCGTTCGGTTAATATCATGTTTTTAACAATTGATTTTTACGCGATGCAACGGCCGTTTATCCGCAGGACACTCTGCTATCGTTCATCAGACCTTCCCAGGTGAAAATTCCTCGGGGCGCTCCGAACTGGATGAAACTCAACCAGTCTCGAGAATTTCCGACAAAATTTCTCCAAAAAAGAGACCACGAAACCGAGATTTTATTTATTTCGTTAACAATAGTTATTTGTATGACAAAGGCGTAGAAAGCGGAGTTTTTGACAAGTGTGAAATTGCCGGCATTCACACGAGTCAGAACGCCCTTTTCTACACCCGGAAAAAAATTTATTTGACAGCCACCGTTTCTTAAGATTAAGTAAACTATTTATTAGATTTAAATAAATATTTATTTAAATCAAATAAATATTTTACTTAATCTTTATAAACGGTGGCCGTGAAACAAATTTTTTTTCTGGGTGTACGCCGGTGCCACGCACATATTTATTCCTAAAAAATTCACGAGAATCACGCTCTTCGTTTTTCGGAAGTGTACGCAGAAAGGCACTTTCTCGCACTAGTGCGAGAAAAAAAGACCACATTGCGTCTATACGCATGCGCAGTAGTTTTCTCGCACGCGATGCGAAAAAGTGCTTTTCTGCGCTCACATCACAGTACCGAAAAGCGGGATTTCACGTGCATGCGTTAGGAAAACGAACTTCTTTTTGATTTACATGAATAATCCAAAAAGCTCCCAATGCGCCGATTTTCGAACTCTTGACCTATTTCAAAATTTTAAGATTTGTATTATGATTTTTCCATCGGTAACTCGAGGGTCACTTAACCCATCAGATGACACCGATCCGCATCGCCGCGTGCCGAACCGATCGGGCTCCTCTCCCGACTGACGAATCGCACGGAGGCAGCTAAACGGACTCCGACACAATATATATAAAACGACAAGTGTGCGGTGGCTCAGATTCTCGATGTTGATATAAGGTCAGAGCCCACTTTCCTATGCGGCGATGTCGGGGGGGCTCGAGGAAGATTGCACGTCTAGGATATACCCGCCATATCCGCGGTGCCGATACACACGTGCAATAAGAATACGTGTACGTCGTGTGACGGCGCATACTGTCTCCCGGTTGTCTCTCCCTCGCCAGAGAGGACCGTAGCAGTAATGGCTTCCCATAAAAGCAGATCGTATTCTCACGATCGGAGAACACGTATATAGTACAACTATATAGTCCCACATGGTATATAGTAGCGGGCCCCGCCACGCTCCCCCGGCGGGTTCGCCTTATTTACATGAGGATAATGCGCGCCAGCCGGTGCCGGGCTTCTGCTCCTCACCGGGACAATCGTCGTGACTCTCTTTGCAGTCGGCGACGAAGCAAGGCCCACCGAGAGAACGCGGAGAATCCTGGGGGGGGGGGGGGGGAGAAAAAAAAAGAACAACGACCAAGCTACCAGACAGTCGGAAAGTGTCAGCGCGCGGATGACTCGATACGGCGGTCGTTTGCCTATCTGGGAGGATAACGAGTCGGGAAAGAGGTGAGGTGTGAATTTCGGGCACTCGCGATACAATGGGCATGTGCTCGGCTCTCTCGGCTGTAACGGGGACCAAATGCCAGACTCGGATAACGCGTGTCGACCGCATGCGACGACAACGAGGCTTTGCACGGTGCGCGTAGTTGGGTCGGTGAGAGGACTCGCGAATGAATGAGAACGATCCAAATGCGCGGAGGATTCTACCTAACTGGGTGTGGTGAATCGCTACCGTGACTCCTTAGAGGGGCTTAACGAAGCGGACAGGGATACTTAGGCGCGCGATCATCGGTTGGCGTTTAACGGACGTATTTCGGAATACCCAACTCTCCAAATTTTTCAGATAATTTAGGAGGTAATTCGCAATTTATAAAATATGGAAGAAGGAAAGTCTTCGCGGAAGATTGCTCGGGCATTGCGAACCGCGAAATCATCGGTTTTCATTTTATTTTTATTTTTTTCAGGAAAACAAAGCGTAATTTATGAGGAAGGGAAGAGCTTGAAAAAATGTGTGATCCACATTTAAATCTACCCTGCGCCACTTGACCTCGATTTGTGCCCAACATGGATCAGTGTTGGAGAATGGAGGTAACGAACATGCCGCAACTTCGAAATCAACGGTTTTTATTTAAGTTTTATTTAAGTTATGAAAACTTTTTATTTAAGTTATGAAAATGATGCTTAACCTTTCATAAGTTACACCGCCCGAAACCGTACCGTAACAGGACTAACGGAGGTGAAGTGGAGGCCAGGCATTGCTACAGTAGCACCTAACAGTGGGGATAGAGGTGTGACTTATGAAGGGTTAATTTAGGAAGGAAATAGCATGAATAAACCATGTGATCCACAAATGTTGAATCCACGTTTAAATCCACCCCGCGAAACGTAACCTCTACACAGTGCCCAAGACGGATCAGCGTTGCGAGAATGGAGGTAACGGGTACGCAGCGAGAGTCCCGCATGCGGCGGGCCATTATTTCGCGCTGACGTTGCACCCCGTGCCGCTGCATAGCCGGCAGCCTACTCACGTGTGGGAAAATTTTATTGAAATTCCTGCCGAGACCGAAGAGAGAGAACGGCCCGACGACGGTGCCGAGAACGCTCTCTCGCACGTCGGGCGTTCCGTTAGCGAGGCTTCAAGGATATCCTGTGTCGCGCGTGGAAGCGAGAAGTGTGCATTACATCAGCGACGTACAGCCGGTGTGTACACGATAGTGTCGACCTACAAGCCGCGCGCAGTGGACGTCTCCGGGGTGTAAGATACACCCGAGCCGGAGAAGACGCGCGTCCGACCGATTTGTAAGAGATACGGCAAACTTCCGTTCGGGACGTCGCGCTCCCCGGGAAATTCACAGATAAGAACCTCGGGGTTATCGGCAAATTTTACCGGTCATCCCGAGCCGGCGAGAGACTCCGGATGAATAATCGCTCTTAAAACCGATAACCGGCTTTTACCGCCCGGCGGGTTCGAAGATAAGAAGAGCACGGTAGGCTCGTTGCGTCACGGCCTTAAAAATAAAAAAATAAAGAGGAAGGAGAAGAAATTCGAAAAATCCTCTCACAATTTAACGACGAGATTGCCCGGCCGTAATGAGGCTCGACGAGAAAGAGCCTCCGTTCAACGGCCCGTCGATAAGTTGCGCAATAAATATTGTCCGACTGCACATCATCATCGGGCGCTCGAAGCTCGCCAGGCCGGGTTGGGTAAGCACCCGGCTTATAAGCATATGGCTCGTAACTTTTGGTGAAAATTCTCACGGTAATTGCCGGTGAGAGTGGCTCTCGGGCTTGAGCTGGTAATATGCACTTCGTTCAACTGCACGGAGTTGCCCAATTTTTTGAGAAGGTGGATACGCGAAGGGCCGCTCCGGGGAGTCATTGAGTAACTCTCAGTCCTCTTACTTCCTGGCGGGAAGCAACCTCACGTACGCTTGGCGGTTTAAAGTCGAGCACCTTTCCGCACCGCGTTCTCTCGCGTATGTGTATCCTATCTCATTTTCTGTTTTTTTTTACACGGGAGAGAAAGACACCAGAGGAGTTGCCGATTTCGAAACGCACGGGTACGCGCGAGCCACGAGCCGGCGAGAGATCGGGACGAGGGGCTCGTAACTACCACTCTGTTCCCCTGCGCGGGGTACTTTGGAAGCAATCGCGAAGCCATAGCCACCGAGTCGCCGCCATTGTGAATGAAAATAATTGCACCAGAGTTGTGCGGCAGCACACCGAGAGAGACCGATGGGTCGCGTGTAATTTATATCGTGCCATCAAGCTGAATCCTACGAGGTTATTAATGTCGGGAGATGAGAGAAAGAACTGGGAACGATGGAAAAGCTTTCACGCGATGAGATACGGCCTTAAAGCGTCTCCTGGTCTCTTGTGTCCATCGGGTTACGATTTTTCTGTCTTTTTCCTCTTGCTTCCTCATGGAGGAAGGTTTGTGATGGTGAAAAAAAAATTTCGAGATTTTAATGAAAATGTGTTCAGAATGTTTTGCAATTGTTTTTTTTTTTTCATCGCTAAAGTTGGCCCGATTCACCCAGCCGTGCATTTCCCCAAAGCTAAATAACGAGAAACACTATGAGTATGTTTTTTTTTTAGATTCATTTTTCTTTTACATCCGCAATGAATGAAGTTTTCCCGAGCAAGACGTCCAGTAAGCCGCGAATGAACATATCATCTCGTTACATCGCGGCTACGGTGTGTGAAGATAGCCTCGGGTTTTCGTTGAATTCTCGGGGAAGCGTTAGCGATCGCTATTCTCACGTCAAAGGGAAGCGGCATGAGAGGCTTTCGTGCCGGTGGGATATTAAATCTCCGCGGGAGGGGATTCCCTTGTTAAATGGTAGATAAATTAGTCGCTGATTAGAGCGGTGGCGTGGGTTTCTCGCTTTTTCAATTTTTTTTTTATTTTTATTTTTTTTATGTACTCTCCCTGTATGTGCAAGCGTTGCGCGCTGGATCCGCCGCCACTTGTAACGCGGTGGACTCGTGCGCACTCTCGCTTTTGCGAGAAAAATGTAGCCGGCGTATAAGGAAACACAAGCGCGCGGGACTACGTACGAACTCTGTTGTATTGTAACTGATTGAAATATTGCCAACTTTGTGAGGAACGAAAGTCGAGACGCTTTAGAAAGTGGTAGGGGGCTTTTGTCACATCTTCGATCGGACATCATCGTTTCACGGTGGAGAGAGACTTGTCGAAGGGTTTCAAATTATTTTCAACCGATGAACCGAAAAAAAACAGAAATGCAACCATTCGTCAAATGATTAATAAAATACTCTCTCTCCTATTCGTAATAAGCTCTCATGTGTAAGTTAAAAAATTCAAATTTCGTTTCAACTCTGTTGTAAGTTTTTCATCGAAAAATCGTAACGTAAAAAGAAAAAGCAATTTAAAGTACTGCATAAAAGTCTCCGCAGCGATCAAGGTAAACGCTAACAAGTCTCTAGCCACAACTACAGTGCAAAAACGTGACCCAAAAAAATGAAAATGTTTACGCTTTCTGAAAGTAAACAATTTATCGCTCGGCAATCTTTAAATTAAGGCCAACGAGCTTAACGAAAGGGCAAAAAAGAACAAAGTGGGTTCGAATACTCGCGATCTCTCCCAAGTTAAATTCGCGAGAATCCTCACTCCTATCTGTAATCAGCTCTCATTTGTATGTAAGAAAATTCAAATGTAATTGTTTCCCCATTTTAACCTTTTCACCCAAAAATAGTTTCTTAAAAAAAGCAATGTAAAGGAATTCATAAAAGTCTTCGCAGCAGTGGAGTAAAACGCCAACCAGTTTCCAGGTAAAACTACAGTGGTGACACTTGAGGAAAAAAAACGGTTTCCGCTTTTTCAAAGGAAACAATTTATCGCCCCTCAATCTTTAAATTATTGCCGACGAGCGTAAAACGAAAGGACAAAGAAAAAAGCAAAGTGGGTTCGAATACTCGTCGCGATCTCTCCCACGTTTAATCCGCGAGAATCCTCACTCCTATCAGCTCTCATGTGATGTGAGAAAATTCGAATTCCATTTTTTCCCCATATTAACCATTTCACCCAAAAATAATTACTTAAAAAAGCAATATTAAGCAATTCATAAAAGTCTCCGCAGCAGTGAAGTAAAACGCCGACCAGTCTCCAGCCACAACTGCAGTGGACACACCGTACCCAAAAAAAAGAAGAAAAAAAAGAAAATATTTCCGCTTTTTCAAAGTAAACAATTTATTGCCCGTCAATCTTTAAATTATTGCCGACGAGCTTAAAACGAAACGGCAAAAAAAAACGTAAAGTGGGTTCGAATGCTCGCCGCTACTGTAATCAGCTCGCATGTGTATGTGAGAAAATTCAAATTCCATTTTTTCCCCATTTTAACTTTTTCCCCCAAAGATAGTTACATAAAAAAGCAATATTAAGCAATTCATAAAAGTCTCCGCAGCAGTGGAGTAAAACGCCGGCCAGTCTCCAGCCACAACTGCAGTGGAGACACTTGACCCAAAAAAAGAAGAAAAAAAAGAAAATGTTTCCGCTTTTTCAAAGTAAACAATTTATTGCCCGTCAATCTTTAAATTATTGCCGTCGAGCTTCAGACGAAAGGACAAAAAAACCCAAAGTGCGTTCGAATGCTCGCAGCTATCTGTAATCAGCTCGCATGTGTATGTGAGAAAATTCAACTTCCATTTTTCCCCATTTTAACAATTTCACCCAAAAACAGTTACATAAAAAAACCAATATTAAGCAATTCATAAAAGTCTCCGCAGCAGTGGAGTAAAGCGTCAACCAGTCTCCATCCACAACTGCAGTGGAGACACTTGACCCAAAAAAAGAAGAAAAAAAGAAAATGTTTCCGCTTTTTCAATGTACACAATTTATTGCCCGTCAATCTTTAAAAAATTATACCCGACGAAAAAAAGACAAAACAAAAAAAAAAAAAAAAAAAAAACGCAAAGTGGGTTCGAATGCTCGCCGCGATCTCTCCCACGTTTAATCCGCGGGAATCCGCGCCCCGAAGCGTCAGTAATTGAGTGCGGCGTAGCCGTGGATTCGCGCCGCATCGCCATCGGATCGCCAATGCTAACGTACACCAATACAAATATTGTCGAGGCAACCGGAGATTGTCGAACCGGCGTGGCGAGTTGTACGCGAACGAGAAATGATCGCACTCTCGTCCGTGGGCCGCGCGGAGAGGAACCTCGGACGGGAAGTAAGTTTGTTCTACTTTACTCCGTCGGAGATTCTATACAAACAGGATTCATCCCGCGAGACGGACGGCTCGCGTAACAAGCAACAAGGCAACCAGCGACGGATACATACAGCGTGGCACGACCGACTCTACGACCACTATAATGAAATACGTGATCCATCTCTCCGGGTGAAACCGGGCTCGCCGTTGATCGTCCTTCGCGTGCTCCGCCGCACAGCAGCATAGCGAAAAGAGGCACGTGTTCCCGCGATATTTTCTCGCTCGCTCATAATCAAGTACTCTCAGGGCGTCGGTCCCGCGACGCTTTGGACCGCCGAGATACTCTCCTCGGCTCCTCGACGAACCGGGCTTTTCCGCGCGGCGAAACGTTTTCGACCGAACGTCTGCTCGGTAGCGTTTTAATTGAAACTTTCAAATCCACGAAATCGCCCCGCGAAACCCGCCGGCCGGTTCCACGGTCTTTCTCTCGATTCGCGCGAGGCTGTACATTTGCAACAGATATGTATACACGTCGCAAACGGAATATACCAAACGCGCCAAGTCGCGATCTCTCGTCTATCTCCCGGATTTCTTCCGGAAGTAATCGAGAAATTCAACTTTCGCGCTCTTTGCCTCCGATTCAATTTTTCTTTTTATCTCCTCGGGTTCCATTATTAAAGCAAGTAGTCGGCAGTCCGCGGGGCTCTAAATTCTAATCGATGAGGACTCGGGTTGTCGGAACTCTCGGAACTCTCGAGTCCGTGTGCCCCAAGTGCTTTCTACGTTATCTTCGGTTTTTCTTTTTTTTTAAGTTACTTTCCTGAAATAGTCGGAGACCGGAGTAGTCGATTCCGCGGTTCGCTCGGCGCCTCGGAAGCGACGCCGCTGATTTTCTCGTTGATGAAAATAATTATAGTGGATCCCCGTGTCGGTGTGCGCGCGCACATGCATGCACCGAGGAACTCGCCGAGGGGAATACGGAGCGGCGCGGCGGTGTGATTGAATTTTCGTAACAGGGTCGCCGGGGATCTAGATCGTTACGATAGATACAAACAATCGCAGCGCGCTCACGCCCGCCCCAGTGGAGCGCACAATTATTTCTAATCGAGTAGAAAAGCGCCTCGGCGCTCGGGAGAGCCTTGGCTCGAGAGTCCGTCGGAGACTGAAACAGTCGGCGGAGACTGCGAACCGGTGACTAAGACTCCGTAGCACCGCGCACTTTGTGTCTTTATGTGTGTGCGTGTCTCTTCGCTCACGCGTTCTCGTTACCGGTCAGTCGAGGTTTCTTCGGCGGTTCAAGACTGCCTTGACCATATCGGGTCAATAATGTCTCCTACCGGTTTTACAGAACAGCGGTGGAGGATCGCGTCGCGGTTTTCATCATTCTGTACGTAGGATGCATGTAAGACTACTGGATCACTCGTTCCTCTTCCTCTCGCCACGATGCATCTTCCTTCTTTTTCGTTTTTTTTTTTTT